>BDUI01001341.1:153325-163804 GCA_002335545.1 Apodemus speciosus
GGAAGAATGGATAAAAAAATGTGGTATATATACACAATGGAGTACTATTCAGCCATTAGAAACAATGAATTCATGAAATTCTTAGAGAAATATGTGGAGCTGGAGAGCATCATACTGAGTGAAGTAACCCAGTCTCAAAAGAATACCCATGGTATGAACTTACTGATACGTGGATATTAACCTAGAATCTTGGAACACCAAAGACACAATCCACAAACCAATTGATGTCCGACAAGAAGTAAAGAGTGGACCCAGGTTCTGGAAAGGCCCAAGGCAGCAGTGTAGGGGAATACCAGAACAGGGAAGTGGGAAGGGTTGGATGGGGGAACAGGGGGAGGGAAAAGGGTATGTGGGACCTTTGGGGGCAGGGAACCAGGAAAAGGGAAATGAAATGTAAATAAAGAATATATCCAACAAAAAAGTCATTGCATACTCTGAGTTGCAATATATGTGCTGGAAACTGAATCTGGCTCCTCCACTAAAGCAGCAAAAAACACTGAGTTCTCCTTCAAAATTTTACTTATATGTATATGTGTGCATGTGGTATTTCCCAGTATCGCATGTTTTTATGGTAGTTGATCAGGCCAGAAGAGGGTATTGGTGTCCACAGAAGCTAGAGTTACATGTGAATATACTCTTATTTTTCAATTTGTACTGGTACATTGCATATGATATGAATTTGCATATAACATTTTGTCTCTGTAAGAAGCTGCCTCAAGTGATTTTTGAAAGTTTGTGTTGACAATTATAAATGTGCATGTATGCTTTGTGTGGACATAGTTTTCTCTATAGGTTCTAAATGATGGCATTACTTTTTATATATTTTTATGGTTTTAGAGTTCATTCATTCTCATAGGTATTTAGTGTTATCTCATTTTAAGCAATAAATCTCTATTGATGCATGGCAATGAACAGTATCTCATGTGCTTATTTGTAAAGTACATATATCTTTCTTTACTATTTAGTAGAATTGATAATTGGAGCCCTGAAGCACTGTGTTTGCTTGCATACATGTTTTTCAAGTTAAAACACCAGCAGGATAAACCTAGTTAAGTTCTCCATGAAGCAAGGTGCAGTGTGGGAGCCAAGCTCAAGGCAGTCGGGCAGGCCTACTTGGCTCAGGTCTGTGCTGTACAGTTTGCAGGGGAAGGACTCCTGGTGTTGACTCTAAATTTATGTTTTATTCATAGTGCAGATGGATCTGATTGAGACATTTTGAACTTTATCATAGACTCAGTAAACTTTAAAAGCACACAGGGTTTGGGCTGGGACTGGGGATACCAGATATAGGAAGTAAGAAAGGAAGGCGACCCACGCAGCACACATTTCAGGGGATTATTGTTTGCCTGCAATTATGATGAGGGCAGATGCGAGTTTCTGACAAGGGTAGCTGCTGTGTAAGTATGTACATGTTTGCTTGGGCAGCTGTCCCAAGTTTTGTATATTAGAACAAAAGTTTCTCTGAATTATCATAACTAAAAATAAATATTCTAAGTTAAGGCCATTCTGAGTCATGAAGCTTCTGCCATGGGATTTTTTTCCTTTAGAAGGTTACTCAAGACATGAGCTGGGTGGCTTAGGAAGGAGCGAGGAAATGTGCCATAGCGGCTTATGGCCTCAGCCATCAACGTTGGGGTTTTCTTTCCATGATAGCTGAGGAAGACCTCACTTTCATAACATGCTCCTCCCAATACTTTCTGTAAAGATGGTTTTCATTAAAGATCCTCTCGTGAGGGATGTGGCTGGGATCTGGGAGGCAAGGTGCTGGAGTCCTCGCTCTCCAGTGAGCTTAGCTGTGTGACCTTGGGCAAGTCACCTAACCTCTCTGCGCTTCAGTCTCCCTCTTGTAAATGGGAGTAATACCTACCTCACAGTGTTGCTGTGGGGATTAATTAGAGAAGAAGTCTGTAAAGAATTTAAAAGCTTCTTGAAGAAGGCGCTATATAAACACAAAATAGTATCTATTAAAGTTGGCTTCTTTGTGAGTCTTATGATGTATCACCAGGACATGTGCTTCCAGATGTAGCATACTCAGGGGCCCTTAGCAGAGAGTCAAGGCTATGATGGTACCATGTCCTTGAACTCAATGAACTAAAAGGCAAATAAACCTCTTCTTTACAAAGAATCTAACAGGAGATAATTTTATATAGTAACAGAAAATAGATTAATGCAGCTGAATGTTTTGTTTGAATTGAAAAGATAAAGCAATCTACTACCCTATTATCATATCTTTTCTCAGAATTTACCTCAGAGAAAACTAGGCTTTACTTGTACCTAATAGCATATATAGATGAATCCTGTGAATTTGGTTACATTTCACTTTGTGAGGTTCACAAATCAAAAATCTTCTCCAAGCACAAGAATATAATCTATTCTACTGGCACTAGAATTTAATATAAATGTCACTGTAAATAAGCACTCTTTAGTTATGAAACTGAGTCTTGCTTTGTTGAGATTTTTTTCAAGATAATTTTATATTTGATTTATTCATTATCACAGTACTAAATACATCATAAATTTAAAAAAAATTAAATCAAAATTTCCCTTTGTAAGGATTTATATTGTCAGTTCTAGAGCTCTGGGATTTGAAGGGGTGGAAATTAAAATTTCAATATATCTATTTTTGTTTAAAATAATTTTATTTTTTGATTTTTGCATTGTTGAGATATTAAAAATACCTTTGACAAACTAATATAAAAGTATATTAGGAAACATCTGTAACACAAGTAGCCTCTTAAAATCACTAAAGAATTTCGGATGAAATCAATATTCATTGGAAATTTTACCAGATATGGAGAGGTTTGTTTCCAGAACAACTTTTGTGACCACTGTACTGCACATCCAGGCTATTCTGTAATTCTTTTATTTTAAGATAGTTCTTTGCTAGTTGACCAAGCTTATTCATGCTGTGAACTTGTAAATTATTTCCTTACTATCTTCAAGTAGCTGAAATTACAGCTTTGAGCCACAAGTACAGCTGTTTTTCTTATTTAAAAGATATATTTATTTTTACTTACAAATATTGAATATATTTAATGTTCTCTATACTAGTATTTCTCAAGACGCAGAATCACTTATTTAGACATTTCATTAGTTCATAGAATTTGTTAAATCTCAGTTTTCTTAGTAGTCTTAAATTTACAAATATGCCACTATAATGCAAATGTTTCCAAAGTGTAAGCTAATCTACATTTGAAACAAATTGGAATTAAAACCTCAAGGGAAAGATCAGTGAGACACTTACATGCAAAAGATATGTCTTTCTCTGTGTAGCCATCCATATATATATATATGTATGTATATATATATATATACTCACACACATATATACATATATATGTATATATATGTGTGTGTGTATGTGTATATATATTATCACAGAACAAAATAAAGCAACTAGATATTAACAAATTTTCCTGACCTTTATGTGACTATTTGTGTGATTATTTACTTTTCATTATGTACCAATTATATGATTATAAATTTTGCATATGTTCAAACTAGGACACAGCCATACCTCTATAACTCTGGTTAGGAGATGGATCCTTTGTGAGACAATTAGCTCAAGAAAATGGAATTCTAAGGATTGGGATTAGAACTCTAATCATAAGGACACCATCACAGTTAGGATTCTATGAAAAAGGGTTACCTTAGAGCCAGAAAGGAGGTCCTTACCAAACACCAAATATATCAAAGATTGAAGTTTGCATTTTTTTTTTATTCTCCTAAACTGTGAAAAATAAAATTTTGCTGCATAAAACTCATTTGGGTGCCAGCAAGATGGCTTGGTGGGTATATTCCTGTGATCTCTGGGATTCACATGGTGGGGAAAAAAGGACTACTCACACAAATGGTCTTCTGACATTCACACACACACATACACACATATACACACACATGCACACTGACAGGCACACACACACACACACAGATACACAGATACATACATAGGTATTACTTCATGTTCTTTCTTTGGGAAGTATTCTCCCTGCCAAGGTTATAGGGGAATGCTCTCCATGCCAAGGTTAATGACTCCATGATAATTAGAAGCATCATGAGTCCAGGAGGGGGGGCTATTTCTAATGTCTGAGCTAAATGTTAAACACTGAGACCTTTGGAAAAGTCCTTAAGGCGATGGGAAAGAACTATGAAAACATGAGTTCAGAAATATATAATTTTTCAACTATGCAAAATATAAGGATGAAATGTGAATTGTATAAGGAGGTTCATGGACCTAAAAGAACAAAGGCAGCTGTGCTATGAGCCAGCTTGTCAGAAAAATATTAAGGAGATAAAAAGATTTGTGGAGTGGTGATTGAAGGGCAAGATCCCACACAGCTAAGCTTATTGTTTGTACTTATACAAAGCCAGGCAAGTTCCCCAGTTCAAGGTCAGCCTAGGACAGAGCAAGGTTAGGCTCAGGTGTGATTAGAATGGTGAACTGAGAGCAAGATCCTATCAAACTAGCTTATTGTCTGTGCTTACAAATGCAGAGATATCTCTGAATTCATTTGCAGTGTTAAGGGGGGGGAATAAAGAGAAAAAATGAGTGTACTTAATATCTTTTTCTAAGAATCAGCGGGCTGGGGTCATGGAATGATGATTTGTGGTATAATCAATAGGCAGCCTAGGGTGGATGCTTGAATTGATAGGTCAATAAAAGATTGGACTTTGGTCTGAGCTATCTGGCTGAGTTTTCTGGAGATATCCAGAGAAAGGTATCTTGAGCAGAACACAGACAACGAGCTTGTACCCACTGTTCTCAAATACCTCATTCCTCAAAACCCCTCTCCATGCTGAGGATGGTCCTTGGCAATATTCCTCCTTTAGTATAGCTTCTTCCATAGTTAAGAAGTGCCATTAAGTTGGAGACTCAAAAGGTGGAATTACTAAGATTCAAGGCCATCTGACTTATTAGTTCATATTTAAGTTTCCCTTTGGTGCATAGTTATATAGAAATATCTCTAATAGTCAGAAGCTGGAAAGAACCCAGATATTCCTCAATGGAGTAATGGATAAATGTGGAATATTTACACTGTGGAATACTACTCAGCTATTAAAAACAATGAATTCATGAAATTCTTATGCAAGTGGTTGGAATTCTTCTGCAAGTGTCATCCTGAGTGAGGTGAGCCAGTCACAAAAGAACACACATGATATGCCCTCACTGATAAACGGATATTAGCCTAGAAGCTCAGAATACTCAAGAAACAATTCACATATCAAATGATGCCCAAGAAGAAGGAAGGAAGGGCCCCTGACTCTGGAAAGGCTTATTGCAGCAGAGTAGGGAAGTAACAGAACAGGGAAGTAGGAAGGGGTAGATGGGGGAACAGGGGGAGGGAAGAGCGCTTATGGGACATTTGGGGAGGGGGGGGACCCAGGAAAGGGGATATCATTTGAAATGTAAATAAAGACTTTATCAAATAAAAAAGGAAATATCTCTCCTATGTAGCTTTACCCAGTCTACTGATTCCAATGCTAATATTACATGGAGTAATATTAAACACCTATAGTAATATTTTATTATGTATCTGGGCATTGTATATTCCAGTCAAGCTGACATATTAAATTCAGCATCAACATATATAAAACAACCACATAATTTATGCTTTGGTTATCTATCATTTTTTCATATTTACTAAAAAATATTTGACCGATCCTATTCAGGTTCTGGTTTTAAAGCAATTTAAAACTTCCTTTTTTAGACATACAACATTCAACTTTTCCACCAATCCCTATTTTGCAATCCTTCTCCAGAGTCCAGCCTAGTGAGTCTGCTTGAATCTCCCTTCCATGTGTCCTCACTAACCTGCCAGATCTAATCCAGTTCTCACACTCATCCAGTACCCTAGTCTTGTCTAGACAATCCCCTCTCCAAAGCAACCAATCTCTAGGCATACTTGAAGACATGCCCAGCCTACCCCATAACCCACAGCATATCCCTACCACATCCAAACTCTCTATCAAGCCAGATATATCCTTATATCCAAGGTTTTGACAAGAACAAACATTCTGCACACCAGATTACTTCTGTCTGTACCCATAACTTCATTTCACCTAAGCCATGTCTAGCCTTTAAGTCCAACTTGCTCACAAATACTCCTTTGATCCAGACTGAAGAAGAAAAATGCCACAGAAAGGGAAACAATATGAAAGAACAAGCTGCTATCTCCTTTAAAAAAACCTACAAATTATGTAGAAATGTTGGTAATTGAAAGTCATTTAGATGAATCCCAGGACATGGAATTAAAAAGGACAATCAAACTTCACCAAAGAAGTAAAAGCGTTCAAAGAAGATACTAAGGAAAAACTCAATGAAATTAAAGGGCTTAAAGAGAATAAACATCTGAGTGACACCCAAGAAAACACAATTAGAAAGCTGATGGAAATGACCATGACAATCCAAGACATAAGAATAGAATTAATTTAAGAGGTAGAAATATTGAAAAGGACTTAAGCTGAGATAAATATAAAATTGAAAGTCCCCATATCTCATCTAGAAGACTGATGAAAACTAAATGAAAATCCCTACAAGTAGAATAACTCAAGCAGAAGATGGAATCCAGGACTGAAAGAAAAAGTGAAAGATTTAGAGCAAATATGGAGGAATATGATATAAATGTTTAAAGTATAGGAAAGAAATTTAAGGGAAATGTAAGACTCTATGAAAGGCCCAAACAAAGACTGAACAAAGAAAATGAATTTCAGACCAATTTCTCTCATGAACATCAATGCAAAATACTCAATAAAATAATTGCAAACCTAATCCAAGAACACATCAAAGAGATCATCCGTGATGATCAAGTAGACTTTATCTCAGAGATACAAGAATGGTTCAAAATAGGGAAATTTGCTGATATGATACATCATATATACAAAGTTAAAAAAAAAAAACATGATCATCTTATTAGATGCTGAAAGGGCCTCTGACAAAATCCAACACCCTTGTATTAGAGCAATAACAGTACAAGACACATACCGAAACATGATCAAAGCAGTATAAGGCAAGTTAATAGCCAATATCAAATTAAATGGAGAGAAATTCATAGCAATTCCACTAAAATCAGGGACAAGACAAGGCTGCCTACTCTCTCCATATCTATTCACTATAGTAGTTGAAGTTTTAGCTATAGCAATAAAACAACTGAAGGTGATCAAGAGGATAGAAATTGGGAAAAAAACGCTCAAAGTATGACAATTCATAGATGATACAATTGTATATATAAGTGACCCTAAATATTTTATGAGCAAAAACACCTTCGGTAAAGTGGCTTAAAAATGTGAGGCAGGCTGGGCGGTGCTGGCGCATAATCCCAGCACTTGGGAGGCAGAGGCAGGCAGATTTCTGAGTTCGAGGCCAGCCTGGTCTACAGAGCGAGTTCCAGGACATCCAGGGCCACACAGAGAAACCCTGTCTTGAGAAAACCAAAAAAAAAAAAGTGGGGCAAGTGGACCTTGCCACCAGAGAGAAGAACTGGTAAGATGGAGTGAGTAAGCTCAGACCCAGGGAATCTCAGAGGTTCAAGATCAGCAAGAGTTGAACCACTAACTCCCTATGCATTTCTGTACCTGCTCTGGAACACCTAACTACAACAGCCCACTAAGAGGACCATAGCAATCAGTCACATAATGAAAACATTTGGACTCCTTCCCAATACAAATAGAGCATCACTAGCATCTCAAACAGAGCTGATAGGAAACACCTACCCCTAAATCCCACTCTACTCTTCAATGTTTATATAATCCCTGTTCACATGGAATAAAGAGCACAAGTTATTTTGCCAATGATCATCTGAGATTTGGTGTTTTTTACTGAGCTGTAACACTTGGGGAAAAGTTTTCTCTCTTGAAGCATTCATCTCTGGACCTTGAACCTGCCTGGCTGCTGAGGCCACTGACATTTCTGCAGCTGGTACTGGTGCTGCTGCAATAGCTGAACAGAGATTCAGGACCTTGACTAGTTGCTCCACATAGGCCACCCAAACCTCCTCACTTTTTTACAAATACCTGTAACACTTTCAGCATTCCAGCCCCTTGGAAGCTCTTCATCCTGGTTCGCCTTTGCCCTTCTGGCAGACAGAGAACAACAATAAAGAGCCTAAGAAAGAAATCAAAGAGGCAACACTCTTCACAATAGCTACAAATAACATAACTTGGTGTTAACTCTAATTAAGCCAGTGGAAGACCTATATGACAAGAACTTCAAGTCTTTGAAGAAAGATATCGAAGAATAATTCTGAAGTTGGAAAGATTTCTCACGCTCATTGATGAGCACAATTAACATAGTAAAAATGGCCATCTTACCAAAAATAATCTCCTGAATTAATGCAATGGCCTATCAAAATTCCAACGCAATTTTTACAGACCTTGAATGAAAAATAAGCAACTTTATATGGAAAAACAAAAACAAACAAGCAAATAAACAAGCAAAAACAGAATGACTAAAACAATGCTATAAAGTAAAAGAACTTCAGGAGGTTCTCACCATCCTGGATCTCAAACTCTACTACAGAGATATAGTATGAAAACTGCATGGTCTTGGTATWAAAACAGACTGCTTTATCCATGGATTTAATATGAAAACCCAGACATAAATACACATACCTATGGACAAGTGGATTTTTGATAAAGAAGCCAGATACATACCATAAAAATATAGTATCTTCAAAGAACAGTGCTGTTCTAACTGGGTATCAGAATGTAGATGAATGCATAAAGATCCATATCTATCACCCTACACAAAAATCAAATCCAAGTGGACCAAAGACTTTAAAATAAATTCAGATATACAGAATCTGATAGAAGAGAAACTGGGAAACATCCTTGAATGCATATGCACAGAAGACAAGATCCTGAAGAAAGTATCAATAGCATAAGTAGTAATATCAACAGTTAATAAACTGGACTTCATAAAACTAAAAATCTTCTGTAAGCCAAATGACACTGTTATTTGTAGAAAATAGCAACCTACAGAAGGGGAAAAGATTTTTAGTAATGCCATATCAGACAAAGCGCTAATTTTCAAAACATATAAAGAACTCAAAAAGTTAGATATCAAAACACAAATAATAAAACTTAAAAATAGGGTACAGTTATGCTAGACTCCTGTCTGTAAGCATAAGAAAGTATCATTAATAAGGTCAGGGATTGATTCTTGCCCATGAAATGGATCTCAAGTTGGGCCAGTCATTGGCTGGCCATTCATTCAGTCTCTGTTCCCTGCACTTCTTGTAGGTAGGACAAATTTTGGGTTGAAGTTTTATGGATGGGTTAGTGACTTTATCACTTTACTAGGAGTCCTCCATGGCTACAGGTGGTGGCCACTTCAGGCTCCATATTCTCCACTGCTAGGAGTCTCAGGTAGAGTCACCCTCAAGGATTCCCTGGAGCCTCCCCCATCCAAGGCGCCTGGAATATTCTACAGATGGTCACTCCCACTGCCTACCACTGATTTCTGTTTAATTTCATGGCACCTTGTTCTCCCTACATTAGATACCCCCTCTCTGTTCCCTCCTGGATCCCTGTTCCCAACCACTTCCCTCCCTCCTTCCTCCTCCAATGACTATTTTATTTTCCCTTCAGAGTGAGATTTAAACATCCTCCCTTGGGCCCTCATTGTTATTTAGTTCTTTGGGTTTATGGATTGCAAGGTGAGCTACCCAACAGATGATGGAAACAGATGCAGAGGCCTGCAGCCAAACATTAGATTGAGCTAGGAAAGTTTTGTGGAAGTATTGGAGGATTGAGGGACCCTGAGGTGATAGAGACTCCACAGGAAGACCCACAGAGTCAACTAACCTGGACACTTGGGGACTTGCAAAGACTGAAACATCAATCAAAGAACATACATAGGTTCGACCTTCAGCCCCTGCACATATGTAGCAGATTTGCAGCTTGGACTTCATGTCGGTTGGTCCCCAAACTACTGGGGCAGAGGCTCTCACTGACTCTGTCACCTGCCTGTGGATCCTATTTCCCTAACTTGAGTCGCGTTGTCTGACCTCAGTGGGAGAGGATTGCCTAGCCCTATAATGAGTTGATGTTCCAGCTTGGGTTGGTATCCTAGTGGGGGGACTCCCCCATCTCAGAGGAGAAGGAGGTGGGGGAGAGGGACTATGTAAGGCGGGGGATTGGGAGGAGAGGGAGGACTGTGATTGGGATATTAAATAAATAAATGAATAAATAAATAAATCGAAAGATTGGGAAAAATTATAAAGGGGGTACAGATCTAAACAGAATTCTCCGTAGCAGATTCTCAAATGGCTGAGAAACAGTTAAAGAAGTATTCAACATCCTTAGCCATTAGGCAAATATAAATCAAAACTACTTTAAGATTCCATCTTATACCTGTCAGAATGGCTATAACCAAAGCCACTATTACATCAAGTAGGACACTCCTCTACTGTTTGTGGGACTGCAAACTTGTACAGCCACTATGGAAATCAATATGGAATTTCCTCAGAACAGGGAAGTGAT
>BDUI01001342.1:86765-97876 GCA_002335545.1 Apodemus speciosus
CGCCTGTCCAAGCAACCATGCACTTCTTCGGAAGTATAATACACCCATAGACGTGTTTGTCAGTGGGCTATGTGGAGCATGAAAGACACCCCCCTCATGGGTGGTGTGTGTGCGTGTGTGTGGTGTATGAGTGCTATATTTCCAAAAATATTTCTGTGACTATGACTTTGTGTTATGTTCGTATATGTAAGGAGCATCGGTGCCTATTTGTAGAGATGTCATATGGATTTAATGCCAGTCCTACCGTTTTCTGCAAAGATTTCTGTGGTAGAAGCCAGATTCAGGTATTGGAGTGGCAGCTAAGACCTCTGGGGCTCCATTGTTCATGGAGAGAGACCCTCTCTTGATGCAGGAGAAAAATGGCAGATTTTGATCCTAAACTCAGACTGTAGGGTTGAGGGGTCTCATGTCCGCTCTGCCAGAGGGCTTAGGTCACTTGGGGAGGCAGCACAGGAAATTTCGACTGTGCAAACATCACACTGCCAGTGCCAGGTGGGTGTCGGACTATGAGAAGCCGCGGACACCGCTCTGGGGTGGGGAGTGCAGTCTGAGGTCTCGGGGACCCCCAGAGCTCCTCAGTTCTCAGGCTCTTGGACACCCAGGTGCCAGGGAAGAGTTGAGAACAGAGTAGGGGCCCACAAGCTGAATCTAGCCCGGGGCCAAAGGGAAAGGGGGTTGCTCCTGCGGCATGGAGTCCTTGGTTTGTCGGGCGTGGGGGAGCGGTGGCTTGGCTTGGTAGGCCATGGCTGGGAGTGCTAAGAGGCCTTCTTCAGGAGATTAGATGGCCAGCTCTTTAGGCGAAGACCTGATCCATGGCTCCCCAAGGCAGATCCCCATGACAGGTCCTGATGAAAAGAGGTAGTCCCTGGTTTTAAGATATTTATTGTCGCCGGGCGGTGGTGGAAAACACCTTTAATCCCAGCACTTGGGAGGCAGAGGCAGGCGGATTCCTGAGTTCGAGACCAGCCTGGTCTACAGAGTGAGTTCCAGGACAGCCAGGGCTACACAAAGAGACCCTGTCTCAAAAACAAAACAAAACAAAACAAAAAAACAACAACAACAACAAAGATATTTATTGTCATGGTAGAAAGTAGATGAACAAAACTGTACCCCAGTTCTCAGAGCAGGCCTGAGGTTAAATACCTTTTGCAAGGAGGAGTGTCTGGGAGGGGGAGTTTATTGGCTAAGCCTCCAGGCCTTTAGGTACCTCATTAAAATGGAGATCTGTCTTGAGGCTTCATGTCATATCCTCTACCTGTGGAGGGGCTTGGAGCATTGCCCTTACATGACTGATGGCCACAAATCTATGGAGGGCTGTGGCCTCAAGTGTCTGGGAACCAGGCAAAACGCCTGCCATTCCTCAGGGTTACCGGGGTTTCCAACCTTACCTCAATCAGGAACCAGGCCGCCTTTCACGGTCCTATACCAGACTCTGTGATGAGCATTCTAATCTGGCAAGTCTAAGGGGGGGGTATTGGAATAAATAGTATGTTTGACTGTTTCTGAGGGACCCTAGACAGTCTGAAAGCCTTCCCCTTCCCGGTGACCTCTCCCAGGTGTCTGGGCCTCCACCTGCTCAGGAGGATGGTTTAGTGTTCAGAAGCCTGGCACTGAAATGTGAACTTCTCAAACAGACTAATTGCTAAGCAAATGCCACTTAAACTGGAGCTTGGACAGAATCAGTGAGACAAATGACCCATTAGAATAGACGAGGATGGGTCCAGATGGAGATGAACTAATAAGGTTTCCATAGCACCAAAGACAGGCTCCAGGTCCTCCCACCCCAGAGGGAAGTGCTCCCAGAGCCAGGATCCCTTCCACAGCGGAGGACAAATCCTTGAGTTCCTGCAGCAGGGATCTCAGGCTAGATGAATCGAGTCTCTGAGTCCCTCTGCCAGGGCTCCCTTAACAGCAACTGTAAGTTAAGGGAAGCAAAAGACTCACTATGCTGAGTTAAGAGCCTACTGTGGTCCAAGTCATCCTCATCCCATGCTTGTATATAATCTGAATGCATGGCAACTCTGAACCTATCACTAATTCTGAGCCTATGACTTTAACCTTTGCTACAATTTCACGTATACATAAGCCCGAAAACAGAGATGTATATAAATGTCTATAAACCTCCATGCACCATTGATCTCTTTAGAAACATATAGTACCAACACAACACTCAGGTTCCTAAACACCACATAGATGTTGCTATGGGCAGAATGTGTTCCCTAGAAATCCATGCCAAGGTCTCCCACCTCAGGTGACAGTATTGGGAGGACTGGCATTAGAAAGTAATTGGACAAAATCCCTTGTGATGGGATTACTGTCCCCATAAAAAGAGAGTGCCTGCAAGATGGCTCAGTAGATAAAGGTGCTGGTCATTGACCCTGATGACCCCCGAGCTCAGTCTCCTCAACCCACGTGATGGAGGAAGAGAACCAACTCCCAGAGGTTATCCTCTGAACTCCACACACGGATTGTGGCATGTGTGCTACCCCTCCCCCCACATAAATGTAACGAACACACTTAGAGAGAAGAAGAGCAGCTCCCAGGCTCTCCCTCTGCCAGGCAGAGTCCGTCCCGAGAAAGAAAACCTAGAGGCACACTGACACGAGAAGCCTCAGCCCCCAGAACTATGCAAAACAAATTTAAACTACCCAGGCCTTGATGGTTTGTTACAGAGTTATGTGAAGACTATCAGTATACACTATGAATTGTTCTGGCCGACATTTGTACATGTTTACTCTCATATAAATAAAAATTGCCCAGAATGTTCTAGAGAAATCCTGYGATCTTAGTCAGGACACCTTACAGCACTGTTTCCCACACCTACCTACTGTGCTCCCAGGACAGTCATACAAACAGGTACTTAGTAGCTCTGTTTTATCCATAAGGAYAGAGAAACCTGAATGGACACTCAGGGTTGCTTGCACAATTGCTAAGTGGTACAATCGGGATTTGAACTCAAGTTTTCAGATATCTACATATAGGGATATGTGATCTAGTGTTCAGAGCTCTGAGAGAGAAACTTCACTGGAGTCTGAAGAGAACAATTCTGCCAAAGCCCACAAAGCCCAAATTGCCATCCCCAGGGTGACCTACCTTCTTCTAGTCAGCACCTTCTGACTGTGTTACTGAAATAGACAGCTGACTGCCAGAGTGGGCAGTTTTACCAAAGTGCAGATTGACARGCACCCCGAAACAGCTAAAGAGTTGCCTTTTGAGGTTGATTTAAAATAATGCCTCCAAAAAGAGGAAGAACACAAACTGTGCTAAATATTCTGCCCAGTTTAAGATTCCAGCCTAGCTCCATGCCACAGTTCCCAAGCAGTGCGAAATTACCCTGTTCTCAGTTCTAAGTGGGTTCCCTGGGGCTTCAGCTGGGCCCCCTGCTCAGCTCATATTGAGATGGTGATATACTGCACTTGCATCTGCCTTTGGCTGCARTCTGACAGGCAGCGGAGTGTTCTGCTTCCTCAAATCCTGCCTCCCCTTAATGCCCACGTCCAGGATGCTTGAGGCTCCTACCCTGTCTCCCTCCAGGGGGGAAATTTGGAAAACTCCGTCAACTCTGAGCCTAGAACACGTCCTCAGACGTGTCAGTCCTGGACCACAATGTGGCTGGCTCCTGCTGGAGACAGATGAAGGCCCTCCCGACAAGCAAACATAAATATTTTCTTTCCCAGCCTGATTCAGAAGGAATCTGTACTGTTAATAAAGTGGCAGCTGGCTATCTAGGAGTGTCTGAATGTGGCCTTGGCAGGGAGCATGTCATCTATCTCTGTCTGTGCCCTGTCAGATGACATCGCTGGCCTCCTCCTCTTCGGAATGTGCCTCAGATGGCAGAAAGTAGGCAAGGAACATCTGAAAAGTACCAGTTTTACCTCTGTCTGTGGKGGGCAGGGAGGAGTGGCCTAAGTTTGCTGTCCCTGGCAAGCTGGCCTTTCAGGGTATGACCGCCAGCGCCCAGCAAGGCTATTTACTTAAGCACCACATCAGGCAGTGATATTTTATGTATGAGGTCAGAAGGGAAAGAGCTGAAATCTTCCTGCTTTGAAAGGCGCTTAGACTACAAAGCAATGGGACACGCTGTGGGTCGTGCTTTGCTATGTGACTCCTGGCCTGGAAATGGAGGTGCAAGACCAGGGAAGGGTTTGAAATAACATTTCAGGTTGGAGTCCTCCCTGCCCCCACCTGAAAATAGGTGTTAGGATGGAAAACAGAGCACCTCTTCTGGCCACTCGTCACCAACCAGAGTTGTTTGAAATAAAAACAAAAAATTCTTCCTTAGAAGAACATGTGGTTCCACCAGCCTGTGAGTTCTCTTCTTGAGAGAGGCCTTGTGAAGGCCCCATTCACAGCCTGCATCTTTGGAGGCTGCTCTGGGGACCAGCAAGTGCTACCAGGGGGTKARAAAGTACCAGCCTCTGGCTTCAGCAGTGGCTCGTCCACAAGTTTCATGAGTGCTAAGACTCTGGAGGACAAAGGCCACAGAGARGTCCCTGAGCTCTCAAGTCCTGCAGCATCAGGTTGCCTTGGAGAAGGTATTCCAACTTCCTGTGCTTCCGTGTTCCCAGAAGACTGGGGACAATGATCTAGATTCCTCGGAACAGTTATGAGGAAGTCTACAAACACAGGGCCGTCACGGCACAGAACTCCTGATAGCCAGGCAAAGGCTGGCGTGGTATTGAAGGATCTCTTGGAAGTTCCCCACTCCCCACAGGAAGGGCAGAGCTCTTTGATTTTTTACTCAATGTATTCTGGGATTTGATGTCACCGATGTCTCTTGCCCAGTGTCCTGATGTTCTTTTGTTGAAATCAGGGTGCCTACCAGCATTSCCACTCACAGTTCCTGAATTCATGCCGTGCTGTGAGCACCCCCAARTGCTCATCCATGTTCTCTCACACACTCACCACACATACCGCGCCACTCCCCCCACCACTGTACCTTCCAACTGGATGCCCTTCTTCAAGGGAAACTGAACTACCACTCACAGAGTATATGACATGTGTCAGAGGCTTTATATTTACAGTGTTAGCACGCTGGCGCTCAGAAAGTGTCAACGTTTGGAATGTTTCAGATTTCAGATTTCAAATTAGAGTTATTCAACTGCTGAAGTCTGGGTGAATATTTTAAAATCYAAAAACCTTCAAAGTCTAAAAATTGCACAATTTCTGGTATAYATTTCACAGCATTGGGAAACAAGACCAAAGGAAAGGAAGGGGGGCCGGAAAGAGTTTCTGGGAGGGAATAATATGGTCCCATTTACYACAGAGCGAAGATCACCACAGACCATAGAGGAGGCTGGGATCTGGCAGGAGGATGAAGGCTGGAAGGRGGCAGAAGTGTTGAGAAGGAAAATGGAGGTCTGGGAGGAAGACAGGTGTCAACGAGGGAGATGTGGGAGGGTCAGGACAGAAGCTGAGGGTGTAAGGAGAGGCTCTACGGTGTCCACACAGGAAAAAAAAAAAAACAGTGATTATTCCTCCTACCCTACTACATGGGGAAGAAAGTCCTGTTGTGAGAGGTGTACTCACTAATACAAGTCTCAATAATTAAGTTGTTCACCTAACACATTTTTAGTGGCCCCTGCGTGTGCAAGCTCTGTCCTGGCTGTTGGGTCATAGTTGTGAACATGGCAGCAAAAGGCCCTGCCTTCCTGGGATTTGTGTGTAAGAAGGAAAACATAAAATAAACAAGAAAATGCATAGTATCTTTGATAAAGGCTATATAAAAAATCCAAAAATGAGGCTGGCTGATACAGGCCTGAAATACCAGTTACTGGTGAAACTGAGGCAGGAGAATCAAAAGTTCAATGCCTGCCTTGGCTACAGAGTGAGTTCAAAGCCAGTCTGGGCAACTTAGTGAGACCATATCGAGAAATAAGAAGGATGTGTTCAATCGCTAGCATGGTTACAATGAAATAAAAAAAGAATTCCAAGATGGTGAAGCAGATATAGAAGTAGAGAGAGTGCTAAAATTTGATATGGAGGTCACTCAAGGCCTCACCAATTGGGTAACTTTTTGTGTAAGAAAGGCAGCCTACAAGTGTCTGGTGGATCAACCCAGGGAAAGAACAGGCCCCAATAGATCCCCTCTGAGCCAGCAGCTCGCTGTGGAGGGTGTACGGCTGTAAGCATCCTCTCATGCACCCAGGGCTTGCAGCTGGGAGGCTTCCCATCACAGAAGCTCACTCCTGACTGAATTCTAGGCTATGTCAGTGGTGCTGACCCTAAAGTCGGTGTTCCCTGTGTCCTGATGCAGGAGAAGGTAGGACTCTAGGCAACCCTGCCTTCTAAGCAACTCTACCTTCTAGGCTTCTGTCAATAAATAACACATCACATGGAATGTGGAATTTTTCTCCTTCATAATTAACCTTTACTTATTCCTTCCTTTATTTCTCCCAACATCTACTTATATATTCTCAAATATTCATGTATATATTCATTCTTATTTTGTTTGCTCATTCCTTTTTGCCCTCATGTCTCAACCATGTACTGATTTACTAATTTTTATTCCTTGTGACATTTACCTCATAAGTAAATGGGACAGAGCATGCAGTTTCCATGCAAGGTTTGCGTCTTAGCTCAAAGGTGCAGACACGGGACAGACACATACATTATAGCCGTCATATCAACATCCATACATCCTAAGACTAGCCTATAGATCATGCTCCTTACATAGATTGTCACAACCATTTATTCACTGAAAACTCAGTCATATTTTTATGGCATTTGCCAAACCTCTACATGTGCAAAAACCTGTGCCTGATATGTTTTAGAGGACAAGGGATTGGAAAGAGAGGAAAAGATATGTGATGCCAGCTCCCGTCATCCTTCCATTTGCCCATCCATCCATCTACCCATCCATCCATCTATCATCCATCCGTCTACCCGTCCATCCCTCTATCCATCCATTTACCCATCAATCAATCCATCCATCCATCCATCCATCCATCCACCCATCCATCCACCCATCCATCATCCAGCCACTCTGATAAACCTCCACTGGGGTTGCTCAGCACCAACTCCYGAGCTGGCAATTCTCTACCTAGAATGACTGGGGAAAGCTATGTTCAACTGTAGCTGGGCCTCAAAGGCTGAATATAATTTCAGAACTTATAAAGAAGAAATGCAGTCCATCCAGATAACTGAATGGCATGGATGGATATGGGGTGTAGGGTCTACAAGCACCATATCATAGCTGGGTAAGAAAATTGCCCTGCTTTGAGAAAGCTTAAGGCAAATCTCAGCAGGATCGATTGCCAAGCCAAAGAGTTTTCTGTGCCCCCAAGGAAGACCTGGCTTGGTGTCTCATTGCCAATAGTAAGGAGGCTATGGAGCCGGCAGGCACCAAAGCATCAGGTTGGTTGTTCCTGACACAGTATGACTTCCGGCTGCTGTCTCCTCCACCCAGAAGGGAACAAAAGCTGGTTAAGATTCCCCACTAGCCCTGCATGCCTCAAGATTGTGACAGAACTTTGTGATGGCTTTCATGTCAAATGAATAAAAAAAATATGTAGATGAGGTTTTTCTCCCCAAAGTAAAGGTGCTGGGAGAACTGGCAGAAAAGTGTTTAGAGGTAGGGAGCTAGCTGTGGTAGCACCTGGTGGAGCATCCCTGGTCCTCGCGGGCAGAGGTCAGGGTTCCCTACAAACACACAGAGAGAGAAGCTAAGTGTGGGCTCTCAGGTGCGGGGCCTCACCTGTCCTACCATGGAGCTGGTTAATCCATCACAGGCCGCAGTTCTAACCACAAGCTGAGACTAGAGAAGGCAATGGGGGCTTTGAGCCTAACTCTGTGGCTCCTTGCGTCCTCTTGCCCTGAGTGGCCCTATCTGAGCTCCCGAGCCTCCTCACAGTTCTTTGGAGCTGGTAGAACTTGTCCCTAAGTCCCAGATCTCCAGAGGACAGCAGATCCTTCTGTCTAGGCAGGAAGCATAACAAACATCAAACAAGAACAAAAATAATAGGAACCACTCAACACGCACTAACTCGGATGTAAACACATCTGGCTAATAAAGTACCTTCACAATCTCATTTCATCTTCAAAAAAACTGAAGGGGCAGGCTAATGTGTGCGAGGCGTAGCATATAATCCTCACTTTACATGCATTCAAGCCCATACAAGCAAATGGCAGCTTTACTAAAGGTTCATGGGGGCCCATTGCGTCAGACTCCCAAACGGTGTGTTCCAGCTTTGTTTTTCCCAGGAAGATGGTGTTTTGGATGCAAAAGGCAGTGAGTGTTCCCACAGGCGGAATGCGCTATCCGAAGCTCTAGTCCARCCTACATCCACRAGCGCCTATGGAGAAGGTAAGGCGGACTCAGCCTCAGCCTCGGCAGGGCCTCCTGACTGCAGCCCAGGTTGTTTCCACTTTACCCACCCTAACCTTGACCTTGAGCAAGGCACTCCTATTCTTCCAGCCTCCCCAAGGGTAGTGGGAACATGTGGAACAGGTGGCTTTGAAGGCCACTTCCACATCCAAGCTGTTGCTGGAACAACAGATCTAAAGACAGGATATGAAGGTAAGAGATCAGGAACTCCCAGAACTCCATGGGTGGAGTAGTCTAAGTAAGGGCAGGGGCAGAGGGCACTAAAGCAGCCCTTGCCCGACTTCCCAGGCAAGGCCCACTGCCCTCGGYTTCCTCCTCCAGTCGGGGGTGGGGGGGTCTCCTCCACTTCCAGGTCTTATTGACTTTTGAGTTTACAAGGTGTGTGGATTGCTAAGGCTTGGGATGATTGCCCTGGGGCCAGACCCACCTTGGGAAAGCATCCTCCTCACCCAGGCCTCCTCACACAGAAGCGGGTGGGGGCATAAGCTGGGGTCTCCAAGAGCTGCTTGGAAGTGACAGAGGAGAATCATCAAAAGGAAAATGGAGAGAGAAACAAAAGGCAGGCTCCACTAAAGGACGGGGTGGGGGGTGGGGGTGGGGGAAGCCAAGGACAGCCTACTTTGACGCAGTGAAGCTCTGAGTTCCTAATTCGACCTGGCTCTGCTGGTGGGTGAAAGCTCAGGTGGGTGAGGAGCTTTATGGTGTTTACTTGGTTTATTGGCTCTGGGCAAGAGGATATGAGGCCCAAAGTAGTTTTCTGAAGATAGGACCCTGCAAGAAAAGGCAAGATTTATGACTTCCGGAAACCCTCAAGGTTACTGGGCTGGGCATGGTCAGCTCTCTTTGGTTCTGTGGGCTTTTCAGGGAGGGGGACCTAGAGGAAAAGAAGTCCATTCCCCCAAATCCTCTTTCAGTTCCCCCCCCAGTGACAGCTCCACAGGGTGGACGGTGCTGGGATTTCTCAATCGTTTTAACAAAGCAGAAACAGCTCGGGAGAGCCCCCTGCTCTGCAGGATCCATACTGCCTCCCACACTTAGGGCCATTTCTCTCTGGGCAGCTGTCACTAGAGTGACCCTTGAGGGCCAGTGGGGAAATACCTGAGCCACCCTCACCAGGATGGTGGCCCTAGTCAACCGTGTGCCATCCCAGACAGGCCTAGAACAACAGCTAYCCATCCTGTCCAGCAAGGTGGCCAGGCAGTCTCTAGCGCATAACCACACAACRAGGGTGCGTGCTCTCCAGGAAATGCCGACTCCGCCATGCCTGTGGACACTGGCCCTGACCAAGTCGTTCTGGAAACAAATGTTTCGCTGACAACCCTACTTCACAGGCACAAGAGGCTGGTTCCTGACGCTGCCCGCCCCCCAGTCTTCAGTGGCCCCTGTTAGCAGGATAGATTGTGTTTCTGGGCTTAATTAAGGGACAGACCATAAATATTCATGCAGCCAAATGAGTCTGGCTTACAAGTGCAGCTGCCTCCCACTTGGGGAAAATTATCATTGTTTTCCAGAGGAGAGTAATGAGGCTGCGCACTGCAGAGAAGGCTTTTCAACAACCTCTCTAGGACAGAGAGGGACAGCYACGCGCAGAGACCCTGCACCCTGGGGAATTGTCCTGGCCTCTACGGACCCCTCTGCTTCCCCAGTGAGGCTCTGTGGGGCTCCTGAAGGGGGGCGCTTGCCAGGGTTCTTGGCAGAGCAGAAGGCTCCTAAGTGACTGGAGAACTGGGTTTGGCAAAGGGTTGCGAAGGGCTAAATCCACCTGCCACCCACATTTGTCAGGAAGCTTTACTGGGACCTAGTCACACTTGTTTGTTTTACAGTGACTAAGGAGTTGCGTCATGCAGTAGACCTTTTTAATCTGGAAAGCCTGAAACGCGGACCACTAGCCCTTGTATGGAGAGTTTGCTGGCCCCTAGAGCCATCTAGAACCACCTCATGTTGGACATCTTTTATTATTATTAAAAGTCTCATAATTTGAGCTGGCAAGATGACTCAGTGGGTCAAGGCCCTTTGCCACAGAAGCCTGATGACTTGAGTTTAGTCCTCAGAACCCAAGGTAGAAGAAGAGAATCAACCTCCAACAGTGATCCTCTGAATTACACATGCATACCATGACATCACATGCCCTTCAGCAGCATCATTACTACCACCATCATCATCACCGTCATCATCATCATCATCATCAGAGATAACACTAAGAATAAATGAAAGTCCTATCATTTCAACACCCATGGAGTCCTAGAAATTGAGAGTTCCTTTACCTTGTAGACTTAAAATCTTCGGTGCAGACTTTAAAACCCAAGTCCCACCGCRACTTCGCCCTTTCATTAGCTGTGCCTATCAGCAGGTTACCCACCTTCCTCCTGCCGAGGCTCCCTGAGGCCCCAAAATAAGCTGGACTGTGGTTTGCTGGCAACAGTTATGAATTATATATATTACAATGATATATAATTTCTATGTGATATGATTATAAACGACATATTAAAAAGTGGGACCTTGGAATATTAGGAGCCTTACCTGCARTCTAGTCACTAGGGAAGGACTGCAAAGCCATAACCCACRCCTGCCTCTCAGGCAGCCCCACTCTTACCATGTCCTCCGCCTCTCTGAGCACCGGCTGTGACAGGGGACTCTATCTCCATCCCCACCCGGACCYCACCCTGAGCATTCCCGCAGGAATTTGCCCTGTATTTGCCTCCCTTTGGCTCCTGGTTCGAATAGCTTCTTCCCATCTTGTAAAGCACAGTAGGAGAACACACACACACACACACACACACACACA
>BDUI01001342.1:147987-159632 GCA_002335545.1 Apodemus speciosus
ACCTGATGACAGACAGTGATAGACAACCACTGAGAGGCCCCCTCCAGACTTGACTTAGATAGACAGAAACGGGCTGGGTTTTGGCTCAGAAGAGAAGGTGTCACATATGTCTGGACCCAGCATATGCCCATGTCAATGAGTGGGAAGTAAGGTGACAGTAAGTTCCCTGTCCTTGGAGGCAACCAAACAATGCTATTTACACAGTGCTTGCTGTGTGTTTGATTGCATGTTGCACATATCTGTGCATGTGTAGGTGTGTGTAAAGGTGAGGTATGTTCACACCCAGCACATACATGGGGGTCAAAGGACGATCTTGGGTGGCATTCATCAGACCCTTTTCTTAGAACAGGTCTGCCRTTGTCCTGCAACATTGCTGAGCCTGCTAGGCCAGCTCTGCCGATCCCCACCTCCCATTTCACCGTCACTAGGTCCATCAGCACATACTACTTCAACTAGCTTTTTACGTGCGACTATGAACTCAGGTTCTCATGCTCGCAGGGAAAGCTCTTTGTAGACTGWGCTCTCTCCACAACCCTGTTCATATCMTTTTCCTATTACAYAGCTACATGCCCAACCCTAGACTGTAAAACCCTCAAGAACAGAACACCAAATAGTGTGTCTGTGTCAGGTGCTCAGTGGAAGGCTTGGCTCAGTGGTTGGATGAAGGAAGGAACACTCGAGATGGGGGAACATCAGAGACAGAAGACCCGACCATCCAGCCATCAGATGGCCTCTCACCCCARCCCTCCACTACTCTATCATCAGKCAAACTTCCCTGTTTTCTTACACCCAAAGATGGAAACACCATGCCCACAATGCCCATCACCTCCTGCTTCCTGTAAACCCTTTTGGCTCTCTCTGATACCCCTCCTCTCACCCYACTAGGAGAGGTGGGTTGGTGGGTGGGTGGCCTTCAGGGCCTGAAACAGAAGATAACAACAGATAAGGCCCTGAAGCCCCCAGCTCTTACTGTGCCGCTGCTGTTTTGATGCTTACTCTTGGCGGAGTGGGTCCTGCTCTCCGAACTGTCTCTCAGCATCACACAGGGCATGTTCCTCGTCCTGTAGGCTGGTTAGGTTGGTAAAGTACAAGTATATGCTCTGATGGGGACAGAAAATGAGGGCCATGGCCCCTTCCTGTCTTTAGTCTCTATGGTACAAGTTGACCCCCACAGTGCAGTATCAGTCTCTGTTTGAAGGGAGCCACCATGGAGGGGAGGAGAGGAGAGGAGCCATTACTTCCTTCCCCTTTGTTAGCTAAATGTCCCCATGGTCTGCCTTCTGGGAGTTATGGATGGGAACGAGATTTCCCGTGTCCTACTAATACTCCGTCTCTACCTTGTGATCCTCAAGGGTCTCCTACCCTTCATGAAGGCCTCTCATTCCGTCATCATGCAGAGTGCATGAGGGTGGGGGGAGCAAGGCCTTATGGGTGGGTTTCAAAGAGCCTCTGGCTTTATTCCTTTCCCCTTCTCATCCTGGAGAGCCCACCCTGTGCCACCCCTATTCAGGGGGAAATTATACCAGGTTGTAATGGGGGGCTGAAGGGAAAGCGTCTCTGCTATTCATCTCAGCCGCTGCGCAGACCTCTTGAGCATCCATTGTGCTTTCCGGCTGCCTGGGCCTCAATTGTGATCAGGTGGTCTATGTGGTCCCCTCCCCCTGGCCTGGGATAGGAACAGGCAGAGGCAATGGGCTGGCCTGTAGAGTTCTCTGTCCATCTTCTCAAGGGGCTTTTGTTGAGTAAAATAGCACCCGCCACTTGACCACTTTAAACGGAGGCCAGGCACTTGAATGTGGAAATAGGGGCCCAGGCGCTCGGAGCACAGGGACAATGGCCACCCTCAATTAGCTCACTGAGGTGCCCCAAATGGACTTGAGGAGGGGCCATGACCATGGCCTGCTCATGCATATTTATCACAAGCTGGGCTTGTGGGTTCCCATAGCAGCAGGAAGGGTGAGGGGCTCCCTGGGCCGTGCAGAGGCTGTGGTTCAGAGACAATCTGGCCTTCACTCTGGGTAGATCAAGACACTGCCTTCAGCCTTTACTTGTCCTTTTGCCTTTACTTGGCCCTAAGGCTCATAGCCAGGATGACTGGAGATTCTAGACCATCAGGGACAAAGGGCCCGACAATGTGCTGGGCATCTGTGAAGGTCAGAATAGAGACATGCTTTCTCGCTTCATGGGCCACTGAGGGTGGGGGCAGTCAGTCACAGTAAATGCATTTATTGATGTTGGATAAGTGTCCTCTACTGTCTTAGCAGAACAAAGAGATCAGTTCTGGATGCCATCCCTGGAAGAAACTGTTGCCCAAGGTGAAGAGGGGTCTTTGTCTAATGCCTAATGGCTAGTACAAACTATGTCCTGACCCAATTCCCACTCATCACTGGGAATGAGTAGGTTACCACTGCTCGTGCTAGAACCATGTAGGCCGAGTTTACATTACCTCCTTAGTCATTCCTGGTAACACAGAAAGCTCAATTTGCCAGGCCTGGATACAGGAGCCAAGAAAGTGCACTGCCCCAGGCCACATAGGGATAATAGGTAGCAAAATGGCGCCCAGCTCACCTTCAGGCACCTGTACCCTTCATTTTTAAAGTCTCCTGACTTCTGGACCCTGTTACACTATGAGAAAACTCCAAGGTTACCCCTGCCTCAGATGATCTGTGTGAAAGGCAGTTGCAACTGAAGCTCCCAGCTTCCTGCTAAGACACCCTGGATTCCCCTCAGGAGCCTCTGCTGTTGCTCCACATCCCCAGCAGAGCTCCAAGGTCCTCTTCCCTCAGGGGTGCAGTTTTCTGGAAACTCACAGCATCAGCCTAACTCAGCACAAAGACCAGGACCACAGAGGCAACCCCAGCCAGTCAGTGTCCTCGGAGTCCCCAATCCATGCCAGTTTGGTGCTTCCTGGCTGGTACACTTGCAGCAGGCAGGTCTTCTACCCCTGAGGGGTGCTCCTGATTCCCTTTCTTTCAGCTTATGCTCAGAGATGAGCAGCTGCATCCGACTGCACTGACTTGGGTTCCTCTTGCTCACTGGGGTTGATCCGTGTTGGCTGCAGTGTAGTTGTTGAAGGATGAGCTAAGTACTGCTGCACTGAGTTAACCTGAGCTAGGCTTGGTGGAGGGAAAAGGGTTGACAAGGAGTCCTTGAGTTCACTCTCCTACTAACTTATCTGTGCTATGGGCAAGTCTCAAGCTGAGTAACTTCCAAGAGCTGTACTTCTGAAAAGGCAGGGTTCCAAGTATGAAGAATCCCCATGAGCAGAATAGAAGTCCTTTCCATTCTGTCCCTTGTGTGCTATTGACACCACTCAATAAAAGGGCAGGTGGATATGGGGAGTTTCCTTGCTTCTGTCAAAGCAAGGGAAAAGCCTTGGACCCAGGAGTAAGCTATCATGATGTTCCACACATGTCATTGTAAGTTCTGAGCTCTTTGACTCATGATGGGCAGACCCACAGGTAACAAGCCACTTCCAGAAAAGAGCCAGTAACTTGATTGTGATTGACCATGTGTAATGTCACCCCCAATGCTGGGGTCCTTTAACACCCTCCTCAAGGGCTCTGTGTACACTAAGAAGAAAATATGCAGAGCTCTTGTCTCCATACTTGGCAAATAGTGAGACTATGTATTGGTTACTTTTCTGATGCTGTGACAAAACCTCGTGACCAGAGGCAACTTAGAAAATGAAGAGTTTATTTGGGTTTGTGGTTGCAAGGGGATAAGTGTCTGTCCTGGTAGGAAGGCAAAGCAGCAGGAACAGTGGCCGGAGAAGGCAGCTGTGAACTCACATCTTCAGAGGCAACAAGAAGCTCTTCTTGGCAGATGTCTCACGACTCTGGCACCTCTACCATCTTGAGCTCTCCACTGTAACCCAGGCTTTACTTCCACAGCTTTACCCAGTGTCCTCTCACAGCCTCTTGCCCTCGCAAGGCCTTCACACAAGGACATCTCTGCCACATATGTTGTCTTCAATGGCTTTCTGGAATCTTGAATGAAGCATCTATGACCTCTGCACTATAGCATCCTTCTTGGCTCTAAAGCAAGCAACACACTGACAACACTCTCAAGTTTGGACAGACCCTGGGCCACCTCAAATCACATTAGCAGCAAGGCTTTTATTCAGCTGCTTTCTAAGAGCATAAAATACCTTAGGCTCATTTTACGAGTTAGAAACTTAGCTGAGTGTGGTCTTTCTCTGGATGCAGCACCCTTCCCTTTCTTTGTGCAGAGCAGGCCTCTCCTTCAGTCTTGCCTGCCTGCCTGCCTTCCTTCCTTCCTTCCTTCCTTCCTTCCTTCCTTCTTTCTTTCTTTCTTTCTTTCTTTCTTTTCTTCTTTCTTTCTTTCTTTCTTTCTCCCTTGGTTCCTCCTCCTCCTCTTCCTCCTCCTCCTCTTCGTCGTCCTCCTCCTCCCCCTCCTTCTTTTCATTTTTGTAGGTTTTCTCCTAGGCCCAGGACCCATGTAGTCTCAGGTTCTTGGCCACTTCAGCAGTCATGTATGTGTTCCATCTCACAGAGTGGCTGTGAGTGCAAGCAGAAGGTGGTTGGTTCCTCCCATAACATATCTTGCACAATCTTGCAGGCAGTTCCCTGTGGTAGGTCACAGGGTTTGTAGCTATGTGATATTGATGGCTGCTTTTTATCCTCCAGTAGCATGCAATGTACCTTCCAGCAGCATCACTGCTAGTCAGTAGAGGGTGAAGCTTCTACTTAGGTATCAGCCTCATTTCTCCATGTTTAATGACATCCGTTGTATCTTCAGTAATGGATATGACTCTTTTTAGTGGAACTAATCTTCTCAACAATTACAGCCTGTCTTCCAGCACATGCCTTGGCTACAATATTAAGTTTCCTGGTGCTCTTTTTATATCCAAACTGTATGTTTTATATTTCTTTTTGCCCCACTTGCCCTTTTGCATTATAAACTTACATATGCATTATCATACTACAGACTTAACATTATGTAGTCTTGAAATGTCTCCCCCCCCCACCAAAGAAATAAGTCTGTTGTTCTTTAATTTGGCCTCAAGCAGCTCTCAGGACATGGGCAGGAAAGCTCTAGATTCTTTGCCAGAATATCACAGGAATGGCCTCTAGCCCAGCCGCTGATATTGACTCCCCCTGAAACCTCTGCTGTTCACATTCCCCTCAGTAGGACTTCCTTCTGTGTTCCTCTCAGAACAGCCCTGCGAGCTCTACTTACGGCATTCATCTGGTTTCCTAACTCCAAGTTCTACAGTTGTTCACATTTCTCCTAAAAGACCAACATGGTCAGATCGTTCATAGCAATCACCCACTCTCAGGTATCAACTCTCTGTACTAGTTCTTCTTTCTGTTACTATGATAAAACGCCATGACTAGAAGCAACTTGTAGAAGAAAAAGCTTATTTGAGATGGGAACTGTAAGTTCCATGGCGGACAGGCATTCGCCATGGCAGGAAGGCATAGCAGCAAGTGGCAAAAGTGGAGGCAGGAACGGTTGAGCTCTCCTCTTCAAAGGCAAGTATGGGACAGAGAGGCTGTGCCCGAAGGACGGCGAGACTCTCAATCTGCCTCCAGAGATGAACTTCCTACAGTGAAGCTGCATAGCCTAAAGTTCCCCAAACGATGTCACTAATCGGTCCCCCAAACCACAGCAGACTGCCATCATGGGAGGGGCTCACTCCATATCAGCCCTGGCTAGCTGTGAGTCCTGGCAGCGCTGGACAGTGCTGAACAACCTCTTAGGCTTCTCCACTCTGAGTTGGGCTCAGAGCAGATGAGCAGGAGGCAGCCTCGCACTCGCATTCTCACGTGCCAGAAAGACCCTCACTGCACTCGCAAAGGTGTGGGCTCTCCCTGCGTGGCCTAGTGTCTGCTCCAACTTTGGTACTGATTTTCTGAGGGACACTCCTTTTCTTTTGGCCCCTGGCTGTCCCTTCGTACACCAGGACCATGTGTTCTCCTTCTTCCCGGCCACCCACCTGACCATGGCCATTGCTGGTCAGTCCCGGAGGCCACCTTCCTCTTAAAGATCCATACTGATTCTAAACCTTCCAGACACAGGCACCATTTGCAGGCCCACACAGTCCACACTGAAGCCTGGAAGATCTCAAAAGAACTGCCAACTGCTTGTAAGGTTTTGTTCCCAGCGTAAAGGACTTCCAACAGAAGTCACCAAGCAGAATTGGGGCAACATTCTGTTCTTGGTTTGTTGGCTCCTGACTCCCTGTTTCTGCTATCAGTCTTCCCATCCGAAGCACAATGGTTGAGCACTTACTGTATACCATGTACTACTAGGTTCTAGGAATAACAAAGCAAACAAAATTTGACCAGCATGATTGAAGAATTTAAGAAATTCCATGACAAGAGAGTCAATCATTTGTCATT
This sequence comes from Apodemus speciosus, assembly GCA_002335545.1. NCBI lineage: Eukaryota > Metazoa > Chordata > Mammalia > Rodentia > Muridae > Apodemus > Apodemus speciosus. Next base: position 154,356 of record BDUI01001342.1, read on the forward strand.
CAACAAATGAAACAGATGACTTTGACCAGGTCAAAGGACCAGTTCAGACCTCTAAACCTGCTTCTACTCCCCGCAGCCTGGCCCCTATGCTGGGCATGAGGCCTGGTAGTAGGGCAGGCCACCCACCTTTTCCTGAAGGGACCTATAGGCATGAGCTCATGTCTGGAGACCTTGCAGCTCTCAGAACAAGCCCTACACACAAGGCTTCTTGTGATTCAGAGAGATGTGGTGGGGGCTGCAGGGCCCCAAGGCTCTGGGCGCTCTGGGCTGTCAGCAGACACTCCCGTGGACGAGGGTGCTGGGCTTTGATATGGCATTAATACACTAATATCTTAATCCCACCACCACCCGCCAGCTGCCTGGCCACACAGCGGGACCCTGGGGACAGAATTTCCAAATTACATTATTGAATGTTTACCTAGTGAGCAATCCAAAGAGTGTTTAACACCAGCTGAGGGCAGCGCATTGCACAGGGCAGCCCCACACCGCAGCCGAGCACACCACCCACAACTGAACCCTCCCCTTGTGAGACCCAGTTGGGCACATAGCACAGCCCTTGGAAACACATGCGCCCCCACACACGAGCTTCACACCGTTCACATTCACAGCACGTGTGCACACCAAGTCATATGTTCACGCAGTCTCACGTGCTGCCACGTCAGGTACCTGCCTTCTCTCACCCCTCTCAGCCAGAGGGAACTCCTTCTGGCTAATCTGGGGAAGGGTGGCGGCAGAATGTTGTCCCCGAGTATGCCCTTAGACAGCCACTGTTCCGGAGGCCTGGCAGTAAGACTCCCTGGCTCACACTGCCAACTTCGAAACTACCCCAAACTCTCTGATGGGGCTGCTCATGTGCCAGAGAGACAAAACACAACCTGAGCTGGTTGCTGCCCCACCCCCACCCCCTGTCCCTGTTGCCTCTGACAAACATTCACTCCTCTTTCTAGACTGACAGGGTGGCAGAAACATCCACTTCACCTTGCATCCTTGAATCCCAACTTCTCAGCCTTCGCAGGAAGCTCTCTCCACTCTACCTCCAAGAAGACCACCCTGCTCCAGGGTTCTCTGCGCCGGCCCTGACTTGGGGCACAAGGAAGGTCCTGCCTCAGCATGAGGTTGGAAGAACTCCTACCTTATGGGGCTACAATGAGGACTGAACATCCATTCATTCCCAGGCTGGCCCCCAGTAAGGCGCCTTCTCTGTACATCACCAATGGCCATGTTTCCTGGCCCCTCTGTCCCATCTCTTCCATGTTCTATGAGCAACAAGAGGTGTGATCATCATCACTCAGCAGCCAGCAGTAAGACTCAAGGCCACTTGAAAAAGCCTCTAAAAGAGTCCCTCTGTCAGCTCGCACTTTCACAGATAGACTTTTCTAGACACACTCCCTTAAAAGGGAAGTCTGAAAGTTCTCTGAGCTAAGTAAGAGTGTCCCCACTTAGGTCTGCATACTTCTGGCTCTGCCACGGCACTCTGTGGCTTTGAGTAAGCCCATTCTTCTCTCTGGGAATGTGCATCAAATAAAGATACAGCTGTAGGGTGCAGCAGCAGCAAGGGAAGGAGAGGACAGAAGTGGGGAGACATGGCATTGCGATGCTGGGGCCAGCAGGAAGAGACGAGAGGCTGGGCGCCATGTGGACAGGTCAGGCTGCAGGCTGAGGGAGATAGGGCTGGCTCCAAGGGAGCTATTGACAGATGAGGCCAGACCGCTGAGTTGGGACTGTTCTCTCAAAGGTCTTGTGGGCCTGACTGAACGGAGCTTTTATCTTGTAGACCAGAAGACGCTGAGCTTTCTGATCATCACACTCATCTGCAGCAATGTTAAAAGTCCAGATTCCCACCCAGCTCAGCGGAGCTTCTTCTTCATCATTGTTTTTAATATGTTTACATAATTTTATCATATAATATATTAGGATCAGTTTCCCCTCACCCAATTCCGCTTCTTTCCCATCCTAAATCCACACCCTCTCTCTAAAATCACACCCCATCCTAAATCCACCTCTCTCCCCTTCTCTCTCTCTCTCTCTCTCTCTCTCTCTCTCTCTCTCTCTCTCTCTCTCTCTCTCTTCAGAACATGAAAACCACTGGGGCTAGAATAAAAAAGAAAACAGAAGAAACACACAGACACAAAAAACCAAAACTCATGAAAACACAAAATTGGAAACTATAACATACAAACAAGCAAAAGACCAATAAGACAAACAAACAAACAAACGAAAAAAAAAAAACCCAAAGGAAAATTCTCAAACAAAGCAGTATGAGACAAAAATAGCTTTGAGTTAGTTTTTTGTTGGCCATCTACTGCTGGGCACAGGGCCCATCCTTAAGACACCCAGCGAGATTTCACTGAAGAAAACTAATTTTCCTTGGCAAGCTTATGAAACAGGGAGATTCTCGGCCAGGTGCAGGGGAATCTCTTTTTATCAAACGCTCCAGGCGCTCTTTAAAATGAGGTGAGCTTGGGAAGTACTGCCAGACGAGACCAAAATCGAAATCGCCGGGCACGATGGTGCATGGAGGAGGCGTTCTTAGGGCTCCTTCCACGCTGTGGGCGGGGCTGCGATGAGGGGCAAGGGCCCGGCTGCAGGTCTCCAGGGTCCTATCTCCTTCTCTTCTTACCCTGAGACCTTGGACACAATACATGACCTTTCTTTATTTTCCCACTAATWAAATAGGAACCACCAATTGCCTTCTCTTCTTAAAGGTTGCTCCTGTTAATCAAACTGCTAAGGAATGGATTCCCATGCCTAAGAACAATGCGATTATTACAAGGAGCACTAGTGGATGTGCTCCTTCTGAGGCATCTGCAGAGAAAGCTACCCAAGAGGTGGGACAGGCCAGGCGTGATGTGAGAAAGGAGGCATTCAGCGAGGAGAGGCCTTCATGGGTTCCCCTCTGGACATCCAAGACGACTACTTACTCACTGCACGCATCCCCCACTCCAGCGCTACATGCTGGGTATGCAACACGAGCCCAGTTTTCTCTGGGACCATCCTTCTCTTAGCAGGCTTGGCCTTCTAGAGAGAAGGGTTTTTGTAAATGACCAAATAACTAAAATAATTCTGAGTCCTAACAGGTGATATAACAGAAACCAAGAGGAACAAGTAGGTGGCCAAAAAAAGAAAAGAAAAGAAAAGAAAAGAAAAGAAAAGAAAAGAAAAGAAAAGAAAAGAAAAGAAAACCTCTGAGGAGACGACATTGCTCTTGGGTAGGATGAGGAGAAGACACAGGCAAAGAAAAGTCACCCGGCATGCTCCAGGAGTCACAGAGGAGCCTGTCTAGCTGAGACATGGGGAGCAAGGGACACAGTGGCACAGATGAAAGTACAGGGGTCAACAGAGAGGCCTTGATCAGAAATCTGGATTTTATTCGAGTGCAGTGAAGAGGTTTAGAGCTAAGGAGGGATGGGGTTTGATTCATGTCGTAAGAAACCCCTCTACAGCTGTAAGAGATGGATGGTGGGGGTGAGCAGGAGGGAAGACCTACTAGAAGGCTCTTAATCCAGGAAGTGGGAGGCGGAGAGGAGGGAGGCGGGTGAGGCGGGAAGGCAAGCCCGAAGGTCTCAGACAGGTGGGCTGTGGGAAGGAGAGCCGGCTCGCCTCAGGGCAGTTCGAGACTCCCCAGAACTAGGCGGGACTTACACAAGCTTTATGCTCGGTACCCAACACTGCTGCCTCTCCTCCCACGGGCCAATAGCGCACCTCCAGGAAGCTTGGGATAGTCTCCATCCACAGGCCACGTCATTCCAGAAAATTCTTCCAGGGAATTTGCACTCCGTCTGTGTTTAAGAACATGGGATCTGAAGTCAAACTGCCTGGGCTTAAACTCAGCGTCCTGCTTCCTAGCTGTGTGTTCCTTGGTTAGTTATTCACCCTGTCTGTGCTTCTGGTTCCCCCGTAAGCCTGGCCTGAGAGCAGCATGCCCTTCCTAGGATGGATGCCGTGTTGCACTTATCAAGCTCCTAGACAAGTACCTGGTGTGAAGGAGACACCGAGAAATATGAGCGCCCGCTCACTGCCCACTCTGTGGCCACAACTGCCTCCCTGATGTCATAACCTTTGCCTTCCAGAACTTTCTCCTGCACGTAATAACCACATGGCTGTCAATCAATACACAGAGGCCAAAATTATCTCTTTCCTCGTAGGGCCCTCCATGCGGCACAGGGACTCTGTCAAATGGTTCTCCTCAGAGAAGACAGGAGCCTAACCTGCCCTGGACAGATTCCACAGGACCGGTCTCAGAACCAAGAGGCCGCTGGGAGCCATGGCAGCTGAGGCCAGGCTCTCTTGCTGGGATTGATCCCAGGTGCAGGAACAAGCTTACTTATTATTACATTAAAGAATCTGATCCCAGTGGTACCGCTTCACTTCAGGAGGTGGGGCTCACGGGGAAAAGCAGGTGACTTGGGATGTATCCAGATGGGTATTCTGTCCCGGGTCCTTCTCTGTCTGTCTGCTCCCTGTCCGCCGTGCAGTGAAGTGCCTGTGTGTTCCTGTTCTCAAAGCATTCATGCTACCTGCTTTGCCAGGGCCCAGATCAATGTAAGCAACAACTCTATACCAAGACCAATGAGACCCTGAGCTAAAATCAGTTTCCTGCTATCTCGTTCTTTATGGCAGTCCTTGTGGTACAGTAAAGCCACCAGGTGAATCCCACTGCCCCTGTAGAACGGGAGTGATGGCCAAAACATGACCATCTTTTGTCAGGCCTTCGTAAGATCCCGTTAGTTCATCTCCACGGACTAACAGACRCCTGGCAGCTCAAGTGGATGTTTGGAAGTGCTCACAGTCCTTACGGGTGGCTGCAGGACCCTAGACCAGGTGTCCCCACGGCTGCTCAAAGCCCTCCTCCCATGTCACAGCGTTCCCCTTGCCCAGCCCACCTGTGCTGCTCTCTCTCCTTCCTGCCCTGGATTCATGTCAGCTTGCCCCTCAGCTTTCCACAGTAGGCCCTCGCTGGCCTTCACTTGTTGAGTTTGCCAGGCACAGGCGCGTCATTGCTCTCAGAAGAAAAACTCAAGAAAAAAATGGAAAAAGAGAATCATTCTCGCTACCTCTTACCATACAATCTCAGAACCCATTTCCAAATACTCGCCCCAGGCCATAAGTGACCTAAATTTTGGCTGATTTACAAGCATTGTGCCCCTAAAAGCAGTGTGAGGAAATAGAATGCAAACAGTCCTTCAGGAGGCCGAAGGCCAAGATGTAGGACGGAGGCCACCAAGACTCTCCCTGCCAGCGCTCCAGGCTTTAGGAGGTAAGTGCTGCAGGGCAGCA
>BDUI01001343.1:60275-84483 GCA_002335545.1 Apodemus speciosus
ACACATTAAAATTGACTACTTCATGGAAAATTTTACATACAAAATGGTATATATAAAAACTCTTTCTAAATTAATTGAAGGTGGAATTAGAAACATTTGTGATAAAATCAAAGATTTACATTGAAAACATTTCTGATAAAATAGAGGAGATATATAGAAAGACATATTAAAACTGAAGATTATCACGAAAAAATCTGCAGATAAAATGGTAGCATAAAAAACATTACTGAATTAATTAAAAGGTGAATTACAAACATTTTCTGGTAAAACTGAAGATTTATGTCTTTTTATTGGGGAGTTGAATCCATTGTTGCTAAGAGATATTAAGTAATAGTGATTGTTGCTTCCTGTTATTTCTGATGTTATTTTTATGTTTTTGTGGGTATCCTCCCTCCAAACTTCCCATATATCTCTTCCTTCTCCCCTTCAAATAGATGACCTATTTTCACTAATTGTTATTGTATTTGCATGTCTATTATATATATATTCACATGCATATACATTTCTGAATATAACCTGTTGAAAGACTCAATTTTTTGTATGATCGTTTATAACTCCTAAGTCTACAACTACTTTGTCCCCTTACTATTATACTTTTGGGTACATGAACATGAGCATCTGAGAAATCCTGCATTGATCCTGGAAGGATGATCAAGCCATAGGCATTTTGACAGGTGTGTGGGAACCCTCTCCAGATCCCTGGCATTTAGCCACCACTAAATCTCTATCCAGTTTCTCTTTCTTGATTTCTCAAGCCACTTTCAGATTTCTTTGGAAGTCTGCCATGCTCTCCCTGGAAAGACTCATTTTATGAAGTGATAAATATTCTGCATGCTCTTGGCTAGTGGCATTACTGGCATTATGCAAAATAGATTTTAAATAGGAGCCCACTATGTTTCTGTGAGCTTGGCAATGGTCATAATATAAGAGATTTTTTTCCTTGATTAACTGAATTATTTCTTTTTAATGATTGGTTTTGCCTCCAAAATGTTTGCACAATATGGAGTTATTAAGAACAACATGTAACCTGTGTAACCGACTAGGTAACAGTGTGTAACTGACTATGTCCTGGGTCTTTATCTTCATTATCTGCACTTAGGCTTTAAATAAAGGGGAAAAGAACATGAAAAAGTTAATCCTACTTTTTAAGCCTTGGTCCAGATGATATCTATCACTGGTACTCTCATTCCATTGTTCATAACAGTCACATGGCCACAGCTGGCTAATAAAGGAGGCTGGGAAATGGAGTTCTGCGGGGGTTAATAACAACTCTGCACTCTGAGATGGTTTTGGCTCCACTGACCTGTCTTCTGACCATCCCATGTGTGTGTCAAGGGACTGATGGGCAGAGAACTCCTGGCTGCCTCAAGCTTTCAGACTCGGTGTAGTTGAATTTCCATCTGCTTGTCGTCCCGTTTGCCTGTCTAGACCTGCCATCCATTTGTTTGCCTGTGCGTCCGTTCATGTGACCTCAGTCCCGCCCTTGGTTTCTCCACTGTACCTGGCTTTTGCAGCTCACTTCTGACCCTGCAGCTTCGTTCTCCAGTAGCAACAGCAACAGCCCCTGCAGTAGTGGTGCCTTCAGCAGCCTGCTAGCACGAGTCCTTATCTCATTTTTCCAGGGGCCTCTCTTTGTGTCTCTGTCAGCTTCCTAGCTCTCAAGCCACTTTGAAACCTCCTGAACTCTGCTGTGGCCTTTTAAAACTCGTTGTAGCTTTCCTGAAACTCCCTCCCCTTTTTTCTCTCAATTTTCCCCTATCTTTCTCATAAACGTGTGTGTGTGTGTGTGTGTGTGTGTGTGTGTATGTGTGTGTGTGTGTACTATGTGTAGTGTGTGACCTGGGAGTAAATATTAGTAATTTAGAACAAGGCTATCAAGGAAAGTGGAAAATTGCTGTCAATGGAACTGTTTTACCTTATGAATTTATTGTTGTTCAATAAACACTGACACTGTAAAAAAAACACATAAATATGTTCTTCTGTGTTTTTGCTAACAAAACACTTGTGACATGATACTTAGTCTGTTGAATAACAATTTTTAGGGTGGAGTTATTAGGGACAGGTAATTGAAATACTTAAATGGGAGTGAGGTAACTCAGATTCCAAAAGACATACACTGTATGTTCTCTCTCATATGTGGTTCCTAGTTCCAAATCTTTTTGTACATTTAACCTGGAGTCCACATGGAGGCTAGAGACCTAGGAACGGACTATTGGAGGATGGCGCATTAAGGGAAATGGGTAGTAGAGATTAAGTAAAATGAAAAGAAAGGGGGAGCAATGGGAGGCAGAGAGGATAAAGCAACAGTGGAGTGATGGGCAGCAGGAATGAAGGGTAGGGGAAGGGTTAACTAGAAAGTTGATCTATGAAAAAGCTGTATAGAAACATGACCTTGCAACTCAGGTAAAAATATACTAAGAGAGGATAGTAAGAACATGCGTGATAGGAAAGAACAGGGGAGGAATATTGGGCACCAGAGATTTAAGCGGGGATGGGAAGAGGAGGATGTGGAGAAAGTAGGAGAAGGGAGCAGGTTAAACAACAATAAGAAAGTACGAAAAAGCCTTCTGAAAAGCCACTAGTTTGTAAGTTGCTATGGCTAATCATGGTTGTCAATTTGACTCACCTGGAAGAGGGACCGGCTACTGAGGAATTGCCTCCATCTGATTGGCCTGTGGGCATGCCCGGGTCATTTTCTTGATTGATGAAGGAGGATCCAGCCCATTGTGGGAAGTACCGTCCTTAGTCAGGTAGGTCTGGGATACATAAGATAGGTAGCTGACTAAGCCTCTTGGAGCAAACTTTCTCCTGTGGTTTCTGCCTCAAGCTCCTTCCTTGGGTACCTGTCTTGGCTTCCTTAATGATGGACTATAATTTAAGTGATGAAATAAATTCTTTCCTCCCCAAGTTGTTTTAGGTCATATTACTTCCCAGAGCAATGGAAAGCCAATCAGGACATGAGGTTTACTTTTTTTTTTTTTTTTTAAGACAGAGGTTTGCTTCCAGGAGACATGAGCTAGCAAATGAAACTGTTGCTAGGCTAGGCTGCAGACATGTCAAAATACATTCTAAATACTTATGTTTATATCCCAAATTCTATGCTGTGTTTTTTTTTTTTTAATTGCAGTGGGAAGAGGGTAACGTAGAGACTCAAAACTGTTCAAAGTGCTAGTAAGTCACTGCGAGGTCTCAGCTCTAGATGTGACATCTCCATAACTTACCTCCCATCAAGATCGAGAGAACATCACAGAAAAGGGTGAAGAAAGACCCTGAGGATGGCGAGTATGCTGGGAAATACAGCCTTCTGGATAGGACCTGGCTGTTGTACTCAAAACGTAATACCTGAACAAAAGCAAGCTAGTTTCAACTTCCAGCATGGAATGAGGGAGGAGACATTGAGTCTCTACCTCTAGCTGAGGGACTATTGGCAGGTGATGGCTGCTGGGGGAGGGACAGTCACTATTCTTGGGATAGGTGGCTACTAGTGGGTTGTCTATGTGTTAGTAGGTGACCCCACACCCGTGTACATCAAAGAAGCACTAATTTATCTCAGTAAGTTAAAAATAAAGAAATAAGGGGACACGAAATTAAGAAGGGACATGGTTTAGAGGGTCTTGGGTAGAGCTGGGTGGGGAGTGGGTATAATCAACAAATATTGTATATATGTATACAAATTTCAAAGAATAAATGAAAAACTACTAAAAAATTACTAAAAATTACTAAAATCACCCCCCAAATATTTCAATACTTTAGTATTTACTTTCCATTGAGGCCTGCTTCGTTTTTCTTTCTCTTCTATACTCAAGAATACAAGGCAAATTCTCAGGGGATGGTGTTAAAGTGATGCTGACCCGTTTTGCCTGGCCATAGGAACAGAGGTATGGGCCAGGGGAATAGAATCAACCCATTTCCTCCCTTTTTATCATAGGCCCCAAAGAAAATTCCAGAATTTTGCATGGCATCTCAAGCTTCTCAGCTACTAAAATTTCAAACAATTTTAAAATTAATTTGGGGACAAATATGTTTCCTGCTGTGAAGGGAACCTAGAGAAATTACGTTTATTTCTATCTTCCATAGGAAGTCACCAAGTTTTTTACTCCCCCTTCCCTTTCACATCTTAATTTTATTTCTCAAGAGCTTAGAATAAGTACTGTGATGGTCAAAATGCCCTAATGATGCCACTCAGGCTATCTGTATGTTAGGATTTGGGAGGACTGTTGTTCAAATAATCACTTCTACTGGGTTCATGCTTATCTACTGCATTTTAACAGTGTTCCATGAATCAAAATATCAATAACAAGCTAGTAAAATAGTATTGAGCTGGGGTTGAATGAGGGGAATCAGCGAGCCACAGGATTTTCATGCTCTCCTTTGGCATATAGATTTAACATCACATGTGATTTAAATCCACACAGGAGCTAAGCTTACCGTGCACTGTTCTCAAGTTTTTTTAAAGCCTCCTCAGACACATCTTGCCAGATCTATTTCTTTTTTCAGTTTAATACCTTTCAAATGATTGAAAATCAGATTTTCCTACTGACTGTGCCTTTTGTCCAGAATGATAAATGATGATTTCTGCCTCCTCCCCTCTCTGTCTGGGTCTGAACGTTGTTCAGAATAAGCTGGCTCTTTGCGATGAGTTTTGCTGCTGTCAGGGGATTTCTGTAGGATGTGAGCGGAGCTATGGAGACTGGAGTGATTGGATAAAGGCTCCTACAGAGCTGCATGCATAGCACAAGCCACGGTGGGGCTTTTTTTGGTTCTTCCCCGAATAGCTACAGTTCTTGTTTGGGGGAATTTAAGATGTTCATGTATTTCCAAGAGAAGGAATGGGCAGAAAAGGCGGCAATTTATAATTTGGTAAATGAACCTTATTTTGTCACATTGGATGTGTGATTTGGACAAATCATGCAACCCTTTTGAGCTTCAATTTATTTATCTGTAAAATGAAGAGATTGGTACTGTAAGAATTTTATGGTCCTTTCCATATTTGAAATTCCATTTTCTATAATTGGAGCCTTATATTACTTGACTCAAATGGTGTGTGCTTGTGTGTGTGTATTTGTGTGTGTGTGTGTGTAGGTGTTTACAGGTAGGTGTATGTGTGTGTATGTGTATAGGTGCACATGCATGTGTGTGTATTCGTGTGCAGGCATGAAGTCAGCCTGTGGTTGTAGATTTCAGAGACATCTACCTTGTTTTAGGGGACAATGTATCTCACTGAGGCTCGGGGCTTACTGATTATGTTAAGCTGACTAGTCAGCAAACCCCAGAGATCTTCTTGTCTCCAATTTAGCAGTGTTGGTATTTACGAGTYTGTGTGCCACGACATTTGGCATTTTATATCAGTCTGGGTATTGAACTTAGGTTCTCATGTTTGTGTAGAAAGCACTTGATAGACTGAACTCCCACCACAGTCCCTGTGCCAAATTTTACATTAAAATTTGACTACCACCATGGTGGTGTTGGGAGATAAGGATCTTTATAAGTTGATTAGGTGTTTAAGAGGGATTAATGCAGCCACAGGGAGACTGAATTCCGTAGTAGATGAAAGATAGCTCTTACAGTGAAAGGCTGTCCTTTGAGCATTGTTTCTTCTGCAGGTACCTGCCTTTCCTTCCATCGTTTTTCTGGTGTAATGAGAAGTAGCATACATGACGCAGAACAAGGCTCAGCGCCATATTATTGTAGTTCTCAGCTTCTAGAACTGTGCTCCAAAAATGCCCCTTTCTTTCTTTCTTTCTTTCTCTGGCTTTACATATTATAGCACAGCCAGAGGAAACACACTAAGACCTCATGGTAATGACAGACTTGCAGGCTTTTATGTTTTTGTCTTAAAGCTCTGCTCACTTGGTTGGGTAGGTAGATGGGTGGTCAGTGAAGAGTGGATGAATCACTTTGAGGTGGCGTTATCTCCCACCTAAATTTATGACTCACTCACCAGGTCTATGCCCTTGAGCTATTAAGCATCGCTTTTATTACTTTCGCATAAAGATATAGTCCTGCTAGTTGGGTCCTTTCCTCTGACAGTCTGTTTTACTCTGGCCTTCTTTTACCTGATGATTGACTCCTCCTTTATTCTCTAGAAATATTACCGAGCATGATAGATGGTATTTTCTAAAGATGGACATTTCACAACTCTCATCCTACAGAATCTTCTCCAAGAGCAGTAGTTTTCAACCTTTCTACTGCTGTGACCCTTTAATACAGTTAGTCCCTCATGTTGTGCTGACCCCCAACCATAAAGGTTTCATTGCTAYTCATAAGTGTAGTTTTGCTACTGTCATGAATCGTAATGTAAATATCTGTACTTTCGATGGTCTTAGGGGACTCCTGTGAAAAGGTCATTGAACTCCCAAAGGGGCTGTGACCCACAGGCTGAGAACTGCTGTACATGAGGATCCTCTCCTTCCTGTTCAGAATGTGGAGTCTAATTCCCCTGTATTTGTGGACTGGCTTTAGTAAGCAACATTATTATTCTTAGGCCCTACAGGAGAGGTGACTGAATAGTGGCTCCTATAGAGCTGCATGCATAGCATAAGCCACATTTGGCATTAATGATTCCAGTGGCAACAGTGACCTGGTAGATACTAGGAGAGAGCTAGAAGAAACTCACACCCAGACACTACTGCTGATGCCAACAAGTGCTTGCTGACAGGAGCCTGATATAGCTGTCTCCTTAGAGGCTCCGCCAGAGCCTGACAAATACAGAGGTAGATGCTCACAGACAACCATTGAACTGAGCACTGTGTCCCCAATGGAGGAATTAGGGGAAGGACGGAAGGAGCTGAAGGTGTTTGCAACCACATAGGAAAAACAACACTATCAACCAACAAGACTCCCCAGAGCTCCCAGGGACTAAACCATCAACCAAAGAGTACACATGGAGCGACCCATGGCTCCAGCTGCATATGTAGCAGAGGATGGCTTTATCTGGCATCAATGGGAGGGGAGGCCCTTGGTCCTGTGGAGGCTTGATGCCCCAGTGTAAGGGGGATGCTAGAGCGGGGAGGCAGGAGTGGCTGGGTGGGTGGGGGAAGCACCCTCATAGAAGCAGGGGGAGGGGCATGGGATAGGAGGTTTGCAGAGGTGAAACTGGGAAAGAGGATAACATTTGAAATGTAAATAAATAAAATATCCAATAAAAAGAAAAGAAAAGGAACTCAACATTAACCAGACCTGGCCCCGACTTCTGGCTTTCTGCATTCCCTGCTGATGCTGTTACCGTACTCCCGAGACATTCCACTTCAGACCCTCTTGCTATTGGAAGGCCCCTTGAGGTCTAGGCTCTAGAACTCAGTGTCGTTTCTGCCACCTTCTATTGGTTGAATTTTTACTATCTGTATTACGGTTAGTGCTTAGTGTTGTGGATATACTACATTAACTGAGCTCTTACCCAGTGTTTTCAAGACTCTGGGTTGATCCTCAGCACTGCAACAACAAAGCAACAGAGGAGTGGTGTATGAGCTACTTTGTATATATCACTGTAATGAAATATTCGACAAGAAGAATCTGAGGGAGGAGACTTATTTGGGCTCATGGTTTTAACCTGTTCTGGTGTGGAAGGCATTGTAGAGGTCATGTACTGGGAGTTTGAGACAGAGGGGTCTGTCATCTTGGCAGATCAGGAAACAGAGTGGAAGTAGAAATTGGGGGCAGGGAACATTCACCCCACTGATCCACCTCTGTTAGTGACAGCTATACCTTCTATCCTAGAAGTTCCACAGTTTTCCCAAATGGTGTCGCCAGTTTGGAAGTACCGGATGTAGTCTTCTTACACACAGGGCTTAACTTGGAAAATAAGACAAGGGTCTTGATAACCTGGTCTCTTAATTTGCTTTCTGTTAATGTGATAAAATACTGACTGAAAGTAACTAGGGACCAAAAAATAGGTTCACTTGATTTACACATTATACTCCATCATCAAGGGAAGTCAAGATAGAAACTCAAGACAGGAACCTGAGGCAACAACTACAGCAGAGAACACAGAGGAACACTACTTACTGGTTTGCTTAGCTGTCTTTATTATACAACCCAAGGCCCACCTGCCCAGGAATGACACAATGGCCTGGGCCCTCCTACATCAATTAGCAAGCAAGAAAATACCCACATACATGCTTTATAGAATAACCTTATGCACACAATCAGTTGGGGTACCCTCTTCCTAGGTGTGTCTAGTTGTAAACCAAGGTGTCTTAGATAGTGTTTCTATTATTACAATGAAACGTCATGACCAAAAAGCAAGTTAGGGAGGAAAGGATTTTTTTTTGTCTTATACTTCCACATTGTAGTCCATCATAGGAAGAAGTTAGAGCAGAAACTAACACAGGGTAAGGAACCTGAAGGCAGGAGCTGATGCAGCAGCATGGAGGGCTGCTGCTTTCTGGCTTGTTTCTCATAGCTTGCTCAGCCTGCTTTCTTAGAGACCACTAGCCCAGGGATGGTACCACCCACAGTGGGCTGAGCCCTCCCCATCAATCACTAATTTAAAAAATACCCTACAGCTGGATCTCATGGAGGCATTTTCTCAACTGATGCTCCTTCCTTTCTGATGACTCTAGCTTGTGTTTAACTTGACACACAAAAACCAACCAGTACACATGGTTAACCCCCACACTTGGCTTTAACCAAATTCTGAAGACTGTTGCTTTCCTACTACAATCCTATTCTGATGCTACTAAACTCCTCACCATTCCTTAAACATCTACCCCACACCAAGACTGCAGTGTTACACTGCTTCCTCTGTGTGAAAGTTAATCTGGATCCTCAACTGGATTGGATTAAAAAATGCCTAGGGGATGCTGTGGGAGACATTTCTGCATGTATCTGTGAAGATGCCTCTAAAGAGATGGTTAGACCATAAAGGTTCTGAATTAATAACTATAATATTGCCTATTGGTGGACTCATAATATAATGGGAGGTAGTTAAAAGAAAGAGGATCTGGGGATGCACTCTTGATGGCTCTTATTCTGTCCCCTCTCTATATCACCCTTTCCGTTGATTCATGGATACTGTGATGTGAACTGTTCGACTTTGCCACACCCTCCTCAGAGTTCTTACATAATCACCCATATGCACATGTATACACAAATTAAAACCGAAATCAAATTGTTTAAAGATTTGTAGCTATTTCTGTTTAGTAGAATTTGGGTTCTAATGCATAGAATCTTGCTGTACATATCATAACATAACCATCAAATATTGAGGAAAATATTTTCATTAGTATATTATAATTTATCAAAACATTTCCCCACCATTTAGTAGTCTCTAGATACTATAAATGATGCTTCAAAGTACTTTCATGTACATATTCTCATATGTGTGTATGCATATATATACATATATCTGTATATATATACACACCTACACTTTTGTGTTTATTATCATTTCATTGGGATGTTTCTTAATGAATAATTGTAGGATTAGGGAGTATGATCATGAACACAGGTCTTATTCTATATCACCACAGTGTAAAATTGTACATTCTTTCAAATGTGTAGAAAAATCAATCTCTATGTACTTGCTTCTCCAATATTGGTAATTTCATTAAGAATCACTTTGTTCAACTAATAGTGAAAATGGCACGCTGTTGTGTTTAATTTGCTCTTTTTTGTGTATTGATGTACTTCTCTTTCAATAAATTAAGGCTTCATTTTTAGAGTCTTACAATTGGAAAGGTACAGCCCTTGTGTCTACTTGGTTTCTGGGAGTTCATGTTCCTATTTTCTCAGTTAGAACTTGAGTTGTTTATTTTTATTGGAAGTAAAGGCCAAGTGCCCAGTTTTTCTACTTCAACCTTTCTTAATTCACCACGGGAAATGTACTCACACAAAACAAACACTGTCCAATTCATTGAACCTTTTGCAGAGGAGACAGAGATGCTATCAACAGCTTGAAATCTTTGGATGTCACCCTTACAACCAACTCCCTTTTTTCCCTCACTCCCCCACAGTTCAGATTTTCTTTCATCCTGTCTTACTTGTGACAGTTTCATCAAGTTCTCCCTAGTCCCTGAATGTCATTTTACTCCCAGAGCCAACTAGTGACTTTAAAGACTCCATGCTTTTAAAGCTTTCTTCTCTACTTATATTGTACATTAGGGGAAAGTGACTCTAATACCATAGTTGCTAATGGAACAACATTCTCCCTGCATAGCATTATATGTAATTATTGATCAACATAAAATGGCATATTTCTTAGCCCGGGTTCCCAATTTGAGGGAAAAACATGGGGTTACTCCAGGCTAAGAATCTCTAAATGAATAAGGGAAACAGGATTAGGCAGAGGAAAGACTTGTGATGTAATAAATCAACAAGAGGCCTCAGCTACTCCTTTGGCCACATGTCACGATCATTCATACGAGCCCTGTGTTGAGACAAGAGAGTCAGACCTTCATGTCCTATACTCATGTAAGACTCAGATATGGCTACTCTCAAGGCAGTGCATGTAACTTTGGAAAATTTTTGTCAACCAAGAGCCAAAGTGGGAGAGCTCAGCTTCCAATATTTAGAAACTGGTTCTTTCAGTTGCTAATATGCATCCTTGCTCTGAAGGGAGAATTGACTGGTTTTCTCAGTCATTTCATTATTTCTGGTTTATTTACTTTATGGATCTCTTTGACTCCAAACCAGTTTAAGGTGGGTTGAACAATCAAGCCTTGAGGTGTAAGAGCAGAGTGAAGTATCTCAGTTGGATGGAGGTTGGGTTGGAATTATAGTTCTTGCCTTTTTACCTCTATGGTTTTATGCAAATCATATGTACTCACTTTCGACTTTGTTTTGTTTTCCCAAATAAAATGGCATAATTAATGCCTCAACTCTTAAAGGGGCAGATCAGAGATGTTAAAGTAGGTGACTTTAGGTGTTAAAGTAGGTATTGAGCCTGGTGCCTCCTGACACTTAGATACTCATCTCATGACTTTCTGTCTTATTAATTTTTTCATCTTTTATAGCATTTGTTTCAAGACATTTTCTTTCTCTTGACAATGTGGAGACTGTACTCATTTAATATTCTTGAATAACTCTTCAACAACTTAAAGGGTGGGTTGTAACATTAGGAACTTGGATTGTACCATTTTAAACTTAGTTTTAACATTTTAGAGTTCTAACACTTTGCAATTTGCTGCATTGGAACATGCCAGATAATTAATTCATATCTCATTAGTATTCTCACTATTATCACCTTGATTTTAATGAGCTATATTGGTGATCCTGGCACACTGCATGTTAGATGTTCCTGATAATTAGAAGTGCATGAGGAGAGTCTTTTGGGACAGTCTCAAGACCAGTGGCACCAAATTGGTATTCCTTTGTGCCAGCTTCTTGGAAGGAAGCACTGATCCCATATCTATACAAAAAGAATTCCTGCTCCATGACTATCGCAAGTGAGAACTATGTAATTGAGCAACATCACTTTTTAAAACTCAACTGTTGGCAGCAATGGCTTGTTCTGTTTCTTATAGGGTTAAAGTGCTTATTGATTAACTAGGCTTAAAATTCCTGTGACCAGTACACACACACACACACACCATCACCACCACCATCACCACCACCACCACCACCACCACCACCACCACCACCACCACCACCACCACTGTCACTAAAGCAGCTAAATCAATTAGCTGCTGTGTTTACTAATTGACCTTAAATGTGGTCTGGGAATATATGTGGACTTTTTAAACTATTAGGTAGTTGGGCTATCAGTGAAAAAAATAACACAGACCACTACCCACATATGTTAAACAGGATAAATTAATTCTTTCATGTTTGTAGAGCCATGTGAGGCCTCCCTTTCTGCTTTGTAGATGTTCATCTGTCAGCGTTCTCACATGACTTTGCCTTTGTGTAGCTAGATGTACTGTGTATGGACATAATTAAAAAGATACCTTCATTTTCTGGTGAGGGTCTTATAGGTTAGGGCTCAACCCTCATGACCCAGTTTAAACGTGGTTGCTTGCCTAAAGACCCTGTCTCCAAATACTTTCATTTTAAGGGCTAGGGACACAATGAAGCTTACAACGACCTCTAAATTTGGTTTTGGCTCCTGTGTAATTATCCAGATACTGGGCAATCAGCCAGATGAATAACTTGCAGTTGTAATTCTTTAGTTATTTAAGAATTAACTAGGGCATGAGAGATGGCTCAGTGGGTAAAACTCTCTGTCATCAAGGCTGATGACCTTAGTTCCATCCCTGGGCCTCAAATGGTAGAAGGAAAGAACTGATTTCTTCAAGTTGTCCATTGACCTCCATATACTCTGTAACTTGCATGCATGCATGTATCACACACACACAACACAACACAACACACACACACACACACACACACACACACACACTGAAACAAACAAAAATGTTGAAAAAATAATGATCTGGGTGTGGACATATACCTTTAACCCAGCATTCAATAACCCGAGGAACCTCATGACTTTGCGGCAGGACTGGGCTAAGATTAACTTGGGAAATAGTGGAAGACATTGTCTCACAAGAAGTTAAGTTACCTACAAGTACATATATACATTGTAAATGTGACTTATTCTTAAAGTAAGTGTGCCCAGTTGTCAATGTCAAAAGGAAGACCTCATCTTCAGAGGCTTTAGATCTACAAAATGAGGACTTGCTGAATTTGGTTGTTGTCACCTGGAGATTTCTTCCCAATGGTTACTTGTGCAGTGTTTAAGTCATATTTTAGCTTCTCCTTTGTATTTAAGTTTCCTTTGTATTGTAAGTGTTTTCCCAGCACTGATTTGCAGTGCTAGGACTGGCTTTCAGAGGCGATGCTTTTCTCTTTCACTGAGGCTGAAAAGTTGCTGTTTGAAGCTGTTTTATGTGGATTGCGCATCTTCCTTCAGAGTGAATAAGTTCTGTTTATTTATTTTCAAGGGAACTGTTTCTCAGAGAAATGATTCCCTACAGGTTTGTGATGGTTTTAATACATCTATAAACAAGGCCATTTCCCCAGAACTGCCGTTGTTACTTAAGAGAAATCTTTTATTTGTCTTCATTCGAACCTATATTTGAAAATAATTTTTCTACATATTCAAATCTTCCTTTAAGCTGTGCTTATCCATTGTCATGCCTGTTAGGAAATTTGACAGTAGATATCCAGGACTGTGTTAGATGGCCTGTTCTGAGCTTTCTTTGACGGTTTCCAAGTGTATTTTCATGGACCTGGGTAGCAGGACACAGAAGAAAAGATGCTTACATTTGATTCCTAATTTTCCCTGTTATAAAACATTTTTTCATATAAGTTTTATTTCACCCTGAAAAAATTCCTCACCAACTTTGGTTATAGCAAATGAATTTATGCCCAACATACCTTCAGCCTTTTTGTGGTTGCCTACTATCTGGAGTAGAACAGGGTTGTCTGAGTCGAGGCTGCTTTAAGTGAGGTCCAGTCTATCTGGTTGGTAAAGTGCACAGGTGAATTAAGTCAACCCCCACAATGAGTCAGACATGGCATATATACTTACGATCCCAGCACCAGGGAGGTACAGGAAGGAAGATTAGAAGTTTGAGGCCACCCTGGACTACATAGAAAATCCAAGACCAGACTGACCTACATAGATAAATTTTATCTGACAAACAAACAACAAATAAAATCAAGGCTCAAGAATATAGCTCCATAATAGAGCACTAGCCTAGCCTGCCCAAGGCCTTGGATTTCATCCTTAGCCTTCTACAGACAACCAAAGCAAGAAACTAAACCAACCAACCACCACCAACACCAACAACCCCCACCCTACCCCCACCACATAGACACACACCTTCACAGCAATTGAGTACTGAAAACATAGCCAAGTGCTCATGCATCTGAATTTATCTTGAACAGACTATTCTCCTGCAGTATAATGTACCTAGTCTGCATTCAGGAATCTGCAAACATAAAGAGCACATTGGATTTTAGAGGCTTCCTATGATAAAGGAATGTAAAACATTTCATTAATAATGTTTTAAATCATCACTCTATTGGAAATGGTTGTGCCTGGGGTTTAGCCCAAGGCTTGACACATGCTAGGCTAGTGCCCAGTCTAGTAATTTTTTTATATGTTATAAATGATAATATTTTTCATGCAGTTTTTTAAAATAGAATTCATTATCAAAACCCAAGTCACTTGTCTTCTTTTTATATTTTTTCCCCTTGAAGGAGACTTCATTTTTGAGATCAGTTTTGGGTAGACAGCAAACATTAACAGAAAGTACAGATTTCCCAGTTTTCCCATATACTTCTTCCTAGCTCAGCCTCCCCGACACCAACATTCCTGATTTTGTGGTACAATTGATAAAATGACAGTTACCACCCAAAGTCCATATTAGAAATAGAATTTGGGAGAGAGGAGGAGACGTGGGAGGAGTGGGAGAAAGGAGGGGAGTTCGAGTGATGGAGATGCTGTACTCACGTATGAGTTCACAGGGTGGAACTTGAGTATATCATCCTGAGTGAGGTAACCCAGACCCAAAAGGACATGCCTGGTATGTACTTACTGATAAAGTGGATATTAGCCATAAAATACAGGATTACTGTGCTACACCCCATAGACCCAAAGAATCCAAATAACAAGGAGAGTCCAAGGAGGGATTGTTGAATCTTTCTCAGAAGGTCAGACAAAACAGATATTGGAGGTGGATGGAAGGCAGAAAAGGGGCAGAATGGAGAGGGGAGCGGGGTAGGATAGGGATCATATGTAAGGAGAACAGGGAAAAGAGAAGGGAGATCAGGTAGGAGCCAGGGGCAATCCTAGGATGTTCCTAGAAGTCCTGGGATGGGGAGAGGCACCAGAGAGTCTATAGTGCTGACTCTAGTTGAGACTCCTAGTGTAGGGGAATATGGATCCTAAAGTGGCTACTTCCTGTGGCCAGACAGGACTCCTGGAGGATGGATAAGGACAGCAACCCACCCAACATAGCCTTCAACCCTGCCTACAAGATGTGCAGGGACAAAGATGGAGCAGAGTCTGTGGGAATGGCTTACCAAATTGAGGGACTGCCCCAAATTGAGACCCATCCCATGGGTAAGAACCATCCCTGACACTATTAATGATACTGTTACGCTTCCAGTCAGGAACCTAGCATAACTGTCCTCTGAGAGGCTCCACCCAACAGCCAGTGGAAAGAGATGCAGAGACTCACACCCAAACAGTAGATGGAGCTGGGGAACCCTTACTGAAGCGTTGGGAGAAAGACTGAGGGACCTGAGGAGAACAGGGCTCCGCTGAAAGACCTAGTTAATTAACCTGGACACTTGGGGGCTCCTAGAGACTGAGTTACAGCACCCAGCGTGGGCTAGACCTAGGCCCCCTGCACATATGTATCAGATTAGCAGCTTGGTCTTCACGCAGGTCCCCCAAGCAACTGCAGCAGCAGCTGTCCCTGAGCCTGTTGCCTACCTGCCTGCTTGTGGATCCTGCACCCCTACATGGACAGCCTTGTCTGACCTCAGTGGGAGAGGATGTGCCTAGTCCCGCAACAACTTGATGTGCAGGGTGTGGGTGTGAGTGTGGGGTATGGGTCAGGGTAGGATAGGGGGCATGGCGGGGTTGACACCCAGATGGGGGCTTCCCTTTTTTAAGGGGAGTGGGGGTGAGGACTTACGTGAGGTGGTACTGGGAGGAGTAGGAGACATAAGGCTAATATTGGGTTGTAAAGTGAATAAATAAATATATTTAATAAAAGTAAATAAAAAGAAAACGTCAGTCTTGGTTACATATGCTGTTAGTTTTCTCAATTATCTATTACTATACCATACAGATACTTTTATTGTCTTAAAAATTCTCTGTTTTGCTTAGTGTTTATTCCCTCCTCTTTGACTGCTGGCAACCACTGATCTTTTCATGTACACTGTCTCCACAACTTTGTCTTTTGACAATATCCTATAGTCTGATATATACTGTTTATATACAAAATCATATACTCTGTATGGTTTTCAGATTGGCTTGTTTTTCACTTAATATGAATTTAAGCTTCCTTCATATGCTTTCATGGCTTGACAGCTCAATTAGCTAATAAAAGGACTTTTTCTCTGTCTCTGTCTCTCACCCCAGGGTCTCTTGCCCCTCTCTCCCTCTTTCCCTTCCCATGTGTGTGTGTGTGTGTGTGTGTGTGTGTGTGTGTGCGCGCGCGCGCGCGCGCGCTGTTGTTGTTGTTGTTGTTGTATGTGTTGGCAAAGTTTGGCAGTAGAATCATTTGTGTTCCAAGTAATGATTGGGGTATTGTTTTCAGCTAGGTTCTTAAGGCCTGCTGGCATTTCTATGAGCCACCTAATGTTGCTCTGATAAATTTCCTTTCAGTATAAATCAGTCAGAGTTGGTTTCTATTGCTGACAAGTAAATATACTGACTGATTCAGGATAATAAGAAATAAATACACAAAAAGTGAAGTAACAATTCAACATCCCACTATAGAGAGTGTCACAAAGGCGACAGATTCACTGCAAAATGAACCATGTGGGAAATATGCTATTATTGAGTAGGCAATGTTCTCAGCTTGTTGCCGAGAGGCTTTGTTAGGGAGGTGGCCTCGTCTCACGCTTGGAGAGTGGCCTGGATGGGCACATAGATTCATTGCTGGGAGAAATATGAAGGAGCTGACTTGGGGAGGAGGGTAGCATATACAAGGCCCTGTGCTTTCTCTCCAGCATCACAAAACCAAACAAAGAAAATGAACTACAACATATGTATGTATCCATCCATGAAGCAGATTAGAAATCCAAGGAATCTGTGGAAAATAACAAAATAGGAAAGGTTCATATATCATTGAAAGGCGACTTACTGGATTCAGCAAATAAATGTTAGGATGGTCAATTAAAATGTGAATTTTAGGTAATAAATAAAATTTCAGCATATGTGCCAAATATATATATTTTGTGATGTCTATTATATTTTATAGAACTTAGAAATTTATAATTTTCTAATTTATTTTAACCCACGTCTATCCTCATTTTATGTCAACAATCTCACCTGAAAAGGATTAAGGAACTTGGACAAAAGAGTCTGGAATTAGCAATCCATTTTTGTCCAGGATAAGTGAGATTTGAACTGAGCTTTAATGAAGGCCTGGGATATGGGGTAAAAGATGATGAAAGAAATAAGAGAGGAAAATAAGGAAATAAACGTCTACATATTTCTGGCATCATAATCTCTGGCTCTCGGTGTCTGTATCTCTCTCTTTTTGTCTGTCTCTCTCCATCCATATTCTATGGCTCAGGCTGACCTTCACTTTGCCTGCAACCCTTATTTTTTTGACATAAGGTCTCACTATGTACCCCAGGCTAGCTAGAACTATCTGTACAGCTCAGGATGTTCTGACACACCCAATTCCCTGCCTTAGGCTCCAGCATCAATTACAGGTGAATGCCATTATGCCTGGTTCCACTAGGCATTTTAATTCATGCCACCTCATTCCAACCTCAAAACAACACTGTGAAGCAGATATAACGAGCCTTTTCTTTTCTTTTTCTTTTTTTTAAATGTGCAACAAGAAGTATAGACTCAGAAGTTGAATAACTTGTCTAACATCACGACTTTAAAGTCTAAAGTTCTCAACTCATGAAGAGTAGAAGCCAGAGTCATTCTAAGCCCAGTGTCATCACTAGGAGAGGGCACTCTTGTGAAGGCTGAAAACTAACTTTGCTGTGTACACTCAGTGCTAGTCTTATATGCTAGGTAGTCTAGAAACATTAGCCCTGAAAGGCAAAAATATTGCCTTTTAGCTTGATTTAGTTATAAGAAAATTATCTGAGACATGATATAGTTTAGTAGCAGATAGAGAAACAGGAAAGATGTAAAGGTAAGAAAATCAATGAGCAGGGTCCCCAAGGAATTTCTGTTTGCCCTGATTTGAGCCTGGTCTTGGATAGGAAATCAGAGACTAGGAAAGGAGCATAAAATGACAAGAACTCTCCATGTTGATCATGGGCAGCTACTAAAGAGAGGTGCTGATGGTGAGAGCAAGGAATTTACTTTCTGATAATATTTTTGTAGGATTCCATGGGTCAAATACACTAATGAAGATAACTGGTGATAGGAGCCCATAGAAAGTCTGGGTTTTGTGAGTGACTGAACCATGACAGAAGAATGGGAAGAGAATAGAGAGGAAAGGTAAAATCTAGGTCTTGGAAGAGATCATGGAGATGGAGGGGAGGGAGACTGAAGAGTTGAACAGGCTGTTGAAGGAGGGGCCAGTGACCTGTGGTGCTGAGGGGAACAAGGAGAGTTAAGCTCAGATCTGTGACTGGATCTCATTTCACTATGTGGGACAGCTCATCTAGACAGTGTTCATTTTACTTCTATAGAAGTGTAATTCACATTCTGAAGTGTAACATTAGTTCAGTCAGTTGGAAGAAAAAGAAAACATTGCAACATTGAGGGCGATTGCTGCAAAACTTCTCTTCAAACACTAAGGCCCAGCTCTTCAGTCTGTTCTAGCTTAAATAAAGAAATGAAGATGAGATAATGCTGGCTGAGCATGGTGGTACATACCTGTAATTAGAAGCCTGTGATTGATGGGGGAGGGAGGAACATTATTTCCAGTTCAGTCTTGGATTCATAGCAAAATCCTGTTTCTGAAAGAGTGACATAATGTCATGGCTCCAATGTAAAATGTCCTTTGTAGACTCATGTGTTTGAATACATGGTTCCCAGGTAGTGTTTTGGAAAGATGTATAATCTTTGGGACATGGATCCTAGGTGGCTGACATAGGCCACATGAGTATACATAATATACTTGAAAGATGCCCCCTGGTTCTGGTCTAGGTCTCTCTTTCACCAGCCACTGAAATGTGAAGAAGTTGCGTCACAAGCCCCCGATGTCACTGACTAAGCTATCCTGCTGCCCTACCTTCCCTGTCATGATGGGCTGTACTGTCAGACTGTAAGCCTAAATAAACCTGTCTTTCCTTTAGTTGCTTTTGTCAGGTAACTAGTGCTTACGATACGTCCATTTCAGAGTTTTAGTGGCTATTTTGTGCCTTGGCTACTATAGAGTATGTTGTGTGCCCTAATGTACTTGCTTTCCTTTTGGTGAGTTTTGGCCAAGGTCTTTTCTTTTTCAATTACTCAGTTCCAAATTCCATCTATTTTAGTCGATAATGTAATAGTTACCTTAAAATTGAAGGAGCTCTGCCTCACATTCCCTCAGGAGGTAGAAAGTGATCTAAATTCCGATGATTCTTTCTCAAAGATCTCTCTGTCAAATTCTTGGGCGAATTATCTAAATATCTTTATTTCATGTTTTCTGTTGGATCCCATTCTCTCATGACTAATGCGTTCAAAATCCAGATGTGGCATTCATCTATATTACTGAACAAAAATGTTATTCTGGTTTGACAGTGTGTCTTAAAAATGTTCAACAACAATGCTTAGAGATTTAATGTTTTTTTTTTTAAAGACTGTCTTCTGAGTTGGAAAGCACACTGTATTCTTTGGGTATATGTGGTACTTGGGATTGAACCCAGGGTCTCTCACAAGAAAGGCAAATAATCCATCACCGAGGCATACACCAGTTCTTAAAAAAAAATCCCTGTGATTTTTGAGACAAGTCTCCTTAAAGTGTCCAGCCTGTCATTCAACTCACTTGTAATACTGGGAGGCATTGAACTTGTGGTCCTCCAGTCTCAACTCCTGAATATCTGGGATTATAAACTTGAGCCACCAAGCCTTGGCTGCTGAAGTCTTTGTTTAATAATTGAAATGTAGTAAACTCTGTGTTTATTGAATTGAACACCTGGGAGCAATGCAAGGCTCCAGGATATATTCAAGTTTTACAAGTTTTAAACTTCAAGAGAAAATTACCTCTGTATGCACATGCATAAGATGCTGTTCTGTATGCCTCTTGAATCTTTATAGGCATCTTTCCTTAGATTATATTTTCTTCTGGATTTTGTTGAAAATATTTTGTGTGATTTTGACTTGGGTATTTTTTTAATAGGTTTATTTTGTTATAGTGTCCCAGAATGTTCCATTCATATTTTATTTTGTTCTGTTTTGCTTTTTGGGTTTCTTTTTTAGATTTAATGTTTTCTCTGAGGAATCGAATTCATCTACTTTCTTTTAAAGATCAATTATTCTCTCTTCCACTTGATCCAATCTATTACATCAATAGATAAATAAATTCCTGAATTTTTCATTTTAGGATTTTCTGTTTCTTTTTCCATCTTTTGAGACAGAGTCTCTCTTCATAACCTTGACTGGTCTCAAACTTGTAGAGATTTGCTAGCTTCTGCCTCCTAAGTGTTGGGATTAAAGGTGTATGTACACTGTCATACCCAGTCTGAAATTTTCATTTAAAGTGTTACTACATTTTGCTTTGTCTTTTGAGAGTCTCCTTGTAAGTTCATTTTTTCACATAGTCAGTTGTTTTCATTACTTCATTCAGCTTTGTGTTTGAGTTCTTCATTCTGACATTTATTCATCAGCTTTGGGTCATTTGGAAGGAAATCCAGTCTCAACTACTTCTCAATAGGCTACCAAGATAGGGACAGGATAGATGCTTTTTAGACCCTTAATTGAGGCCATTTGGGAAAGTTACCTCCTGAGTTGTAAAGAGGTGTTTCCTTTTTTTTTTTTTTTGCAGAGCTGATCATGGCCTGGGGGTGGGGGGTAGAACAATGTCCTAAGCTACATATCTTCCCATTCCCATTAGCTGCTGAGTTCCTTTCTTAGGAGGTTTCAAAGCTTTGTTTCCAGATGTGGTTCATTTAACGTTCTGCATACAGCTTCTCTTGTTTCTTTCTTAGCTCACAGTCATCCAGGTCCCCAAGGAACCTGGCCATGGTTCTATAAATGGCCATGGTGGCAGTTGCAATTTGTGAGGGTTTAAAATCACTGTGGTTGTTTGAAAGAAAATGGCCCACATAGGTTCACAGGAAGTGGCAGTCTGAGGAGGCATGGCTTTGTTGGAGTAGGTTTGGCTTTGTTGGAGGAAGTGCACCACTAGGGAGGGGTGAGCCTTTGAGGTCTCTGGAGCTCAAGCCTCCCTAGTTTCTCACAATTTCACTTCTGCTACTTGCAAATCAAAATGCAGAACTCTGTTTCTTCTCCAGCTCCGTATCTGCCTGCATGCCACCACGCTTCCTGCCATGATGATAACGGACTATAACTGTCCGTTATAGAATTGCAACACAGCGAAAGCACAAGACACAGACCTTAAAATAACCTTTATGAATATGATAGAAGTTTTTAAAGAGGACATGAATAAATCTCTTAAAGAAATCTATGAAAACACAAACAAGTGGAAAGAAATGAGTAAAATCTTTCAAGACCTGAAAGTGGAAATAGAATCAATAAAGAAACCCAAATTTAGGTAAATCTGAAAATGAAAAATTTAAGAACTCAAACTGGAACCTCAGAGGCAATTCTCACCAATATAACACAAGAGATAAAAGAGAGAATTTCAGGCACAGAAGTCATGATAGAAGAAATAAATACTATTGGTCAAAGAAAATGTTACATTAAAAAAAAAAAAACTCGTGACACAAAACATCCAGGAAATCTGGAACACAATGAAAAGACAAAAGTGTAAGACTAATAGGAACAGAGCAAGGAGAAAAAACACAGGTCAAAGTCACAGAAAATATTTCAACAAAAATCATAAAAGAAAATCTTCCTAACCTAAAGAAGGAGACATGTATACAGTCACAAGAAGCATACAGAACACCAAATAGACTAGACTAGAAAAGAAAGTCACCTTGTCACATAATCAAAACACTAACCATATAGAACAAAGAAAGAATATTAAAAGCTGCAAGGAGAAAAGACCATATAAAGTAGCTTATAAAGGCAGACCTATTAGAATTACACCTGACTTATCAATGGAATCTCCAAAACCCAGATGAGCCTCAGTACAGGTGCTGCAGGCTCTAAGAAACCAGAGGCCATTCCATGTAGCAAAACTTTCAGTTGCTATAGATGGAAAAAAAAGACATCTAATGATAAAACCAAATTTAAGTAATATTTATTTATAAATTCAGCCATACAGAAGATGGTAGGAGGTAAACTCCAACCCAAAGAGTATAACTCTACATACAACAAAACCTCAGGGAATAAGTAATATCAGATCATAAAATCAAAAGAAGAGAAGCATGTGTGTGTGCATGCACACATGCACACACACAGACACACACACACACCACTAACAACAAATAACAGGAATAAACAATCATTGGTCATTGATATCTTTCAACATCAATATTCTCAATTCCTTAATAACAAGACACAGACTAGTAGAATAAATGAAAAATCAGAATCCATCCTTCTGATGAATTCAAGAAACATATCTTAACATCAAGGATAGACATAATCCTGGGGTAATGGGATAGAAAACTGTATTCCAGGCAAATGGACCTAAGAAACAAGTTGCTGTAGTAGCCATTTTTAGGCTTCTCAAAATAGACTTCAAATTAAAACTAATCAGAAGAGGTAGGGAAGGACATTGCATATTCATCAAAGGAGAATTCCACAAAGAGGACATTGCAATTCTTAACATCTATACCCAAAACACAAGGGCACCTAGTTTGTAAAAGAAACACTATTACAGTTTAAATCATAATTTGACCCTCACACACTGATAGTTGGAAAATAACCAATAGTTGGTTTATGAACTATTGAAAACTGAGCAACTCTTTCCTGAATGAAATACAGGTCATCATGAATTAACAGAGAAATTAACTAGTCTTCCTAGAATTGAATGAAAATGAATATACAACATATCCAAACTTATGGGATACAATGAAGGCATATTTAGAGCATTAAGAACCTACATAACAAAATTGGAGAGCTCCCAATAATAATAACTTAACAGCAAATCTGAAAGCTCTAGCACAAAAAGAAGAAATCACAGCCAAAAGGAATAGATGGGAAGGAATAATCAACCTTAGGGCTGAAATCAATAAAATATAAACAAGAACACCAATAAAAATCAGTGAAATAAACAATAAGAATCAGTGAAACAAAGAGTTGGGTCTTTAAGAAAATCAATACAATTGGCTAACCCTTATCAAAATTAAATAAAAGGTGGAAAGAAAAGATTTAAATTAACAAAATTAGAGATGAAAAGGGTGACATAACATCAGATACTGAGAAAATCCAGAATCATAAGTCCTGTACTCCAAAAATTAGAAATCTAAAAGAAATGCATAATTTTCTCAATACCTACAACTTACCAAAGTTAAATCTAAATCAGACAGCAATTTAAACAGATATTAACCCTAGAGAAATAGAAGAAGTCATTAAAACACTTCCAACCAAGAAAAGCTTAAGACCAGATGGCTTTAGTGCATAATTCTGCCAGACTTTCAAAGATGAGCTAATGTCAATACTCTTCAAATTAATCCACAAAACAGAGAGAGAACATTGCCCAATTTGATTTATGAGGTTTGTTACCCTGATATTCTAAGTACATTGAGACTGGACAAAGAAAGAGAATTAGAGAACAATTTCTCTTATGAACATAGATGGAATAACTCAGCTTATAATGGGGTATAGATATAAACAGAGAATTTTCAATAGAAAAAACTCAAATGGCTAAGAAGTATTTTTTTAAATGTTCAGCATCAGTAGCCATCAGGGAAATGTGAATCAAAACTACTTTGAGATCTCACACCAGTCAGAATGGTTAGTATAATTAAGACAACTGACAACTCATGCTGGAGAGGACATGGAGTAGAACACACATTCATTTCTAGTGGGAATACAAACCTATATAGCAACTATTGAAGTCAGTGTGGCAGTTCCTCAGGAAGATGGGAATCAATCTAACTCAAGATCCAGCTATACTACTGTTGGGAAAATAAACAAATGGAGCTCCATCCTACCATACAGATACTTGCTCAACCATGTTTATTTCTGCTCTATTCATAATAGCCAGAAACTGGAAACAACCTAGATGTCCCTCAAAAAATGGATGCATAAAGAAAATATGGTATGTTTACACAATGGAGTATTACTCAGCTGTTAAAAATAATGAAATCTCTGGTGGAATTTTTGGGTCACTTAAGTATACTATCATATCTTCTGCGAATAGTGATAGTTTGACTTCTTCCTTTCCAATTTGTATCCCTTTGACCTCCTTATGTTGTCGAATTGCTCTAGCTAGAACTTCAAGTACTATATTGAAAAGATATGGAGAGAGGGGGCAGCCTTGTCTAGTCCCTGATTTTAGTGGGATTGCTTCAAGTTTCTCTCCATTTAGTTTGATGTTGGCTACTGGTTTGCTTT
>BDUI01001343.1:86975-98376 GCA_002335545.1 Apodemus speciosus
AATAAGGACACATGCTCCACTATGTTCATAGCAGCCTTATTTATAATAGTCAGAAGCTGGAAAGAACCCTGGTGTCCCTCAATGGAGGAATGGAAACAGAAAATGGTGTATATTTACACAATGGAATACTACTCAGCAATTAAAAACAATGAACTCATGAAATTTTTAGGCAAATGGTTGGAGCTGGAAAATATCATCCTAAGTGAGCTAACCCATTTACAAAAAACACATATGGAATGCTGTCACTGATAAGTGGATATTAATTATCCCAGAAGCTCTGAATACTCAAGACACAATTAACATATCAAATGATTCCCAAGAAGAGGGAAGGAGAAGGGCCCTGGTCCTGGAAAGGCTTGATGCATCATTGTAGGGGATTACCAGGACAGAGAAGTGGGAGGGGGATGATTGGGGAATGGGCAGAGGGAAGAGGGCTTTTGGGACTTATGGGGAGGGGGGAACCAGGAAAGGGGACATCATTTGGAATGTGAACAAATAATATAGAAAAAAAGAGTAGGAACTTGAAAAAAATGAAATCATCAACTTTGCAGGCAAATATATGGAACTAGAAAAAAATCATCCAAGACCCAGAAAGAAAAATACAGTATGTATTTCCTTAGACATGAATATTATCTGTTACTTCAATGATAAGCTGCAATTCACAGAATCACAGAAAATAGAGCAAAGGCCTATGAGCGGCATGCCACTCACAGGCATATACATACATACATACATACATACATACATACATACATATATGTATATATATGTGTGTGTGTATGTGTATATGTGTATATGTGTATATGTGTATATGTGTATATGTATATATGTATATATGTATGTATGTATGTATGTATGTATGTATATCCCTAGGAAAGGTAAATAGAATACATAGTTATGAGTGAATGGAGGGAGGATGGAACAGAAGGATCAATTTAGGAGGGGAGGACAGAGGAGAAGGAGGGAGGAAATACAGGGAGAGATAGCTAAAATTAAGGGTCATTCTAGGAGGTAGTATGAAAACCTAATACAGTACAAACTTTGCAAAGTATATACAAATATGAAGGTGACCTAAGGAAATCACCAAAATAATGGAGGAGACAAAGCCCCAACTGGGATTCTCTTTTTACCAACTGACTTAGGGTTTGGGTTCCATCTAACTGATTTGTTGTCCAAAGGGGCCCCATAGCAGTCTCCAAGCTGAGCCTGTCGCCCAGGCTTTAGGTTGCTCTCCCTGAATGGACAGCAAGGCTCCATTGCTGAAGATGACACTTACACAATTCATTTAATATGGACATGTAGGGCTGGTGCTTCCGTAGAGCCTTCACCCCTTCACCCTTAAGTTCCAGTTGTCTTTGATACAGGAAGGTACTCTGCATGCTATCAAAAGAGAAACATAAACATCGCACCCACCACAGAATCTTTGTCTACAATGGTGTCCTGCCGGCAAAATATACTAGGGCAATGGTAGCACAAAGATTGTGSGGGTAACCAACCAATAATGGATCTGATTTAAGGCCCACTCCACAACAAGGAATCCATATCCAACACTGCTTGGCTGACCAAGAACCTGAGATTAGATAGCCTAGGGACAAAACCTAGCGCAAAACCAAGTAATTCTGATCTAATAAAGGTAGTAAAATGAGTCTTAATGGTTATCTGCTATATAATTGTCCATAAGTCTGTACCTGGCTCAGCCTTCACAGAAACTTCCTCCTGCAGCAGATGGTTACAAGACAGAAACCCACAGCCAGATAATATGCAGAGACCTTGGAACACTCAGCACTAAATGGAAAGTCTTGATTAAATCCCTACCCTCAGGGCTCAAGAAACCTCAAGGAAGAGGAAGTGGAAAGAATGTAAAAGGCAGGGGAGTTGGATGACGTCAACATGATAAGGCCCTCTAAATAAACTTGAGCAAAGCTCATATGAACTCAGAGACTGAGGCAGCGTGCACAGCGTCTGCCTGGCTCTGTACCAGGCTCTCTGCACTTATTTTATGGCTTCAAGTTTAGTGTTTCATGGTATTCCTGAGTGTGCAAATGAGTGGGTCTCTGACTCTTTTGGTCTCTCTTTTCCAAAGTCTTCTCTGATTTGATGTTATACTGTTTATTTTTACCTTTTGATGTTTTCTATCTTACATTTTTAAAATGAATGAATTATTATATACATTGCTACTAGGGTAAAGGTTAACAATGGAACTGTCATTTCTAACAAAATGAAGTTATAAATGGACTCCATAGTTTGTGTGTGTGTGTGTGTGTGTGTGTGTGTGTGTGTGTGTGTGTGTGTGTGTGTGAGAGAGAGAGAGAGAGAGAGAGAGAGAGAGAGCCTAGAATGGGAATGTTCATGCCCCAGATGTGGGGGTCTCATGCTTGCAATCCCAGCCCTCAAATGGGACTAGAAAATGAAGCTGTTTGTTTGGAAAATAATCTAGCAAATTCTCAGAAATTAAATACAGAGTTACCATATAATCTATAAATCATCCCTGAATATGCATGTGGATATATTTATGAATCTATAGCAACATTGTTCATGATTAGTTCAGAGTGGAAACAAGCTAAATATCTGCTGGTAGATGTATACATAAATAAAAATTTTAAAGAAATGAAAAGTGAAATTTCCATATGATGGAATATCACAATAGGCTCAGTGTGGAGAACTATAAAAATGTCTATGTGGAGAACTATAAAAATGTCTATGTTAGATGAAAGAGGCCAGAAACCAGTGACCAGAGATGTATGATTCCATTTGTATGAAATGATGGGCCTGTGCAATTCTCTAGAGACAGAAAGATGATTGGTGGTTACCTGGGTCTGAGAGTCAGGTGGGGATGTGAAGAGACTGGCATTGGTATAGGTAGAGAGGTTTTTGTTTCTGTTCTTGTTTTTTTCAAAGGCAGATTATGATGAAAATGTCCAGTGTACTGGGTGCACAATTCTGAAAGCTCTGATTTATACAGTTTGAGGACATGAAGTGTATTTCATATGAATTGTCTCAATAAAATAAGAACATTGTAAATTATAATATGATTTCTATTAAAATGTAAAATTCCTTAAAAAAGAATAATTGAAGGACATATTTTTTTTCTTTGCCATGAGAGGACATGAGAAAGTGGCCTTCTGTAAAACAGGAGGAGAAACATCACCAGACACTGCATCAGCTGACATCTTAATAAGTGACTCATCCCCCAGCATCACGAGGCACACAGGTTTGTTGCTTAAGCTTCCTGGTCTATGGAACTCTGTTACAGCTCCCTAAACCAAGGAAGGCAGTGGAAGTTCACCCAGCACTTAATTTTCCCTTGGTTTTTCCAAGGAAGACCCTTAACTTCGGAAGTTACCTCAGGGAACAGTTGAGGGATAGTGTAGGGAAGTGTAAGGAAGAAATGTTAGCAATATAAAAGAAATTACAAATGTAACCCAGCAGCCGGGCGTGGTGGCACACGCCTGTAATCCCAGCACTTGGGAGGCAGAGGCAGAGGCAGCCGGATTTCTGAGTTCAAGGCCAGCCTGGTCTACAGAGTGAGTTCCAGGACAGCCAGGGCTACACAGAGAAACCCTGTCTCAAAAAACCAAAAAAAAAAAAAAAAAAAAAAAAAAAAAAAAAAAAAAAAAAAAAAAAAAAAAAAAAAAAAAAACAAAAAAACAAATGTAACCCAGCCCAGAGTGTGTGAGTGTGAAATGTGATAAAGGTAAATGCCCTGACTCARWGAACRCCTCAATTTTAATTGACTAAAAAGATACCATGAAGACCAAGTCTGGAGAGTGTGTGTGGAGATGCATTAGCCTAGTGTTAGATAATGTGTTGCAGGTCTGAGCTGAAAGAGACTTAAAAACCCTGGTCTGACAACTAAGGTTTGGGTTCATTCCTGAGAGCTCCAATGGAGACTCTTCCTGTTGAGACTGACTCATTCCTGGAGCCAGCCCACCGATGATTCCAGACACCCCAACTCTGGACCCAGGCTCCAGTCCCTTTTTGCCTTATATTTGTTCATTGTTGCTTATGAATAAATACCAGTGTAACTTGATCTACTGAGTCACAGGCACTTTCTTTCTCTCACTCTCTGCTCCATCCCTAAACCTGACTCTGGGCAGAAAGTGATTCAAGAAAGAAGGACAGCCAATTTGGGGTGAGAGTGACTGGAGTAAGTCGCTACTGTGGGTGACTGGGGTCAATCTTATTAGGGATCCCTGGGAGATGGACCACGCCTCTAGGAACTATCCTTTCTATCTTTCTAGGGATTGTTCCAAAGCCACCCTACTTCTCGTTCTGTCTTCTTCATGGTCCCGAAATAAGCTGTTCCTAGAATCTCACTTTTTCCCATTGCCCACTGCCTTAATTTACACTCTAAGACTCCCCCCTCCCCCGCCCCTGCACCGACTTGATTTTTAACCAACTTGCCATGTATATCTCTTACCTATACTTTATGCTGGGTAAATGAAGTTATGCTGGGTAAATTTTAAACTTTCTTTATTCTGCATCACTATTCATGTTATTCCTTCTACCTAGAATATTCTTTATGAATGCATTTTTAGTTTATTGGAATCCCATCACATTTTTAAAAGCCCAACTAGTTTACTTTCTTCCATGAAACATTTTTGGCGGTCTTTTTGACTCCGATATTTTCATTACTGCCTCCTATTATTGTTTCTGGTATATATTTTCTCTTTCCAGATGTTAAGGTCTGTGATACCCCAGACTCAAATAGTATGCAACAGCAAAGACTTTATTTTACAAAGCACCAGCATGTAGGGATCTACCATACATCGAGATGGAAGGCCCCCGGGTGGACGCATGGTCCCAGCTTTATGTTGTTAGTTAAGGGATTTCCAGGGAGGGTTATGTATCCTTTTACCTCGATTGGTTTGCTCTACCTCTAGGGGTTTGGGCGATTCTACAATTGGTTAGGCTCTGGAGACTTCCCAGGGGGTTGCTTACTCATTTTAGCTATCTATTCTTGCTTCAGGCCAGATGACAAGATGTCCTTTGATTGGCTGCCTGCGGCTGTGGTTGGCTGACCACAGGTTCCTGGATCAGTGCTCTCATTTCTGGGAAACAGAAACTTAGGCCTAGTCTCCCAAAGTGCCAGTTTGCAGCCTGTCATGGAGTCAGCCTGGCTCTGGGCTACTCAGTCCTCTCAGAGTTAGATCTTAAATATTTTGGGAGCAATGAACATGTTTTAGTAATCACTGCGGCAGCCTATATTTATCCAGTTAGTTAAACAAAGATTCATGAAGTGTCAGCGACTTCCCTCAGCACTGAGTTCCAAACATGGAAGAAGCATGGTCCTTACTCTCAAAAAAGCTAACCACAGAGATACACTATTGGAATCCCAG
The DNA here is from genome assembly GCA_002335545.1 of Apodemus speciosus. Taxonomy (NCBI): domain Eukaryota; kingdom Metazoa; phylum Chordata; class Mammalia; order Rodentia; family Muridae; genus Apodemus; species Apodemus speciosus. The sequence goes on from BDUI01001343.1 coordinate 92,315, forward strand.
TCCTTCAAGGTGACAGAAAGAAGATAGGAAGTTTGAGGCTATCCTGGGCTTCACACTAGGATCCCATCTCAAACAAAACAAAACAGCAACAAAACCAGGAAGAAAGAGCTGAGCAGGCTAAGTTTACGGGAGTGAAGTACAAGTAAGTGTGTGTCCATGTTTATACCTCAAAACATTAGTGAGGAGTTACATGTCAGGAGTACACAGAGTGAATGAAGCTACAGGGGTGGGGAATTGTCTTAAGCATACTTATTGCAGCTGCTCAGAAATGAACTTTTCTGTGTAGGAAAGGGCTCCGAGTTCGGTTTCCAGCTGGGCTGATTTGTGGCAATGCGATCCTGAATGAACAAAAGAGACAGGGTACTTACTACTCCATGGGCCTCCCAGTCTGTGACAGTGGAGACTGTCATTTATCAAGTTATTATATGCATAAATGCTTAATGCCAAAGTATGCAAAGAATTGGAGGGCTGGAGAGAGAGGTCAGTCAATAAAGTGCTTGCTTTGTAAGCAAGAGGACCAGAGTTGCCCCCACCCCCTGAACCTATATAAAAACACTCATGGAAAAATGCCAAGCATGGTAGTATGTGCTTGTAATCCTAGTACCAGGGAGGAAGTGGCCCTGGTCAGCCAGTGTAGCTGAATTGGTAAGCTCCAGACCAGCGAGAATTCCTGTCTCTAAGAAGGTGGATGGCATTCCAGAGATGTTCTGGCTTTCACATGCAGTTTTGAACTTCCCACCCACTTGAACACACACACACACACACACACACACACACACACACACACACACACACCAACTAATAAAAAAAGAAGTGGTTAAAAAATTACAAAAAGAAGTCAGTTCACTCTATAGAGTAATACAGAAAACTTTCTAGAGGAGGAGACACTAGAGTTGATTTATATTCCTGGGTGGATATATCAAGGAAGTAGAGTGGATTACGGAAGGCACAAACATACCAGGAGAATGTCGAGCATGCCTTGAGGCTAGCAATCATAACCTGGTACTGGAAGGGAATGGAAAGCAATGGAGATAAACAGATTTGTAAGCTCCATCTTCTGTAGGGCCAGATGTGTCATGGTAAGATTTGATTTTTATGGGAAAAACTTTGAAAGATTAAGTAGACTGATACAAATAAATCTGCATTTTGAGGAAGTCATTTTTGCTTGATGTAAGAAAAATAAATGCAACAGCCCTCTAAGAATGGAAGTGAGGGCATCGTGGTGGTGGTGTACACTTTTAATCACAGCATTTGGGAGGTAGAGGGACCAGAAAATAACTTTCAAATACACTCTTAATGACCTACCTCTACCAGCAAGGCAGCTGCAGCTCTTATGGACTCTGAAACTTTTCAAAATTACACCATCAGCTGGAGAACAAGCATTCAAAAGGGGCCTATGAGGGACATTTCAGACTCCAACTACATGACTTAGTAACGTTCGTTGAAGGACAGATCACAGAGGATGGGGACTGACTCATGAACTTCTCTTTTTTAACCAGTAAAAGTCCTAGGAGCTGTACACATGCTGATAACCATTCAAGACATTACCTGCAACCTTAATAGTATTCAAGGACAATCAAGAGTCCCAAGAGAACAGTTGGCTGGGTAGAAGGAGAATACTTTTCCAGGTGACAGATCTGCAGTCTTCACAAGCCATTGAACTCTTCTAGACATGAATTTTGTCATTTTCAAAATAAATGGGTTATAGTAGCCAATCTCTACACATGGGCTGCACATAGCTCTCCTTTCATTCTTTGGAGAGAAATAAAATTTATGTATTTTTAATATTACTTCTTTACCCTTGCAGCACATTTTAAACTCTCTGTGTATATGTGAATGTGTTGTTTCTATATTAATTATTGCACAGATACTCATGGCAACCTCAAGAGCTTTTAAGAATTTTTTCTCCTCAGTCACAGATAGTGAGACTGAGAACCAGAGAGATTAAGTTTGTTTAAAGATACTAATTGACAATACTAGAGGCCCTTAGTCTCCTAATTCTCTGTCTGACCTTTTTCTATTAGGTACTTCTATCTTCTGTTGCATATTTATGTGCCTTTGTATTTTTTCCATTCCCCTGCCATTCTATTGTTTTTAAGCATTCTGTCCAGGGAGGCAGAGTGAGGAAGTGTAATTCACTTTGGGCACTTATGATATTTGGTTTTAAACTACAAGCTTATTTGAAACTTGGGACTTCTTTGTGATTATTCTTGCCACTTCTGACCCAATTACCAAGAATAATTAATAACTGGGGCAAATTCCAAGTGTTTATAAATGGAAGCAGATACAAAGGACCTGAAAGCCTGCCTGATTAGAAAGAAGACGATCATGGTGCTTTTCAACTTTTGTTTCCAAAGAAAATAGGCAGCCACTATTTTATAAATGGGTTTGTTTCTAAATCCAGTGATGTTGTGTATTGAGACTGCTTGCTTCTTAACCCTATTAAATTCATTCTCCATCTCAAAGGATATTCAGCTCCAGGGGAAACCCAACAGCTGTGATTTAAGAGCAGTCTTTTCTTTCTGTGTAGGTGGGCTGGACAGTTACAGAGGGTCATTTGGTCTCCATTCAACAAACAAATATCAGTCAGTTGCACTATGTTTCTGCTATCTAATTATTTTCTCTGGAATCTTAGAGCTGTCTAAATGGAAGATATTGCTTCAGCAGTCCATACTCAAGAAACAGAAAGAAGGCCTAAGAGGCTTAGGAGTCCCAAATATCTCATGGACCTAATACCTTAAAAAGTCCAGAAACCCAAAGGCACTTTGAAAAGTGTTTATATGTACTGGTACAGAACAAAGAATTATAAAGCATAGTGTTCTGCATTAACAAATGCATTGCATCTTGTGATCTGGTGAGTCACAAATTTGGTGTAGGCTTGTCCTGACTGGTTCCTCTGTTCTATGCACTATCATCTCTTGGTCAATTGGTGGTAATCAGTAAATTGAGCATTTTGTCTAGAATATTCAAGATTTTGTCAATCAAATGTATGGTACTCGGACAGAAGGTCATTCATATAGTTCTAATCCCTCAGTCTTTTAGTAGTGTGGGTGAATCTTTTATACAGTAGAGTTCCAGGGTTCCAACAGACTAGGTTAGAAGCAGCTGGTTTTCCTGAAACCTGGAGCCTAGCACTAGCATACAATCATTTCTTTCATCTTCTGTTAAGGAAGAGTTACAGAATAAGCCACATTAAGACCGGAGAAACAGCTGGCTGTGGTGGTGCTTGTGGTGTGTGTATGAAGGTGTGCGGTGGTGGTGCATAGTGGCAGTGCAAYCTTAACACTTGAGAGGTGAAGGCAGGAGGACAAGGAGCTCAAGGCCATCCACAGCTACATAAAAAATTTGAGACCACCCTGATCTACATGAAATTCTGCTCAAAAACAAAACAAAACAGAATAGAACAGAATACCTAAAAAGGAAACAAAAAGCAAAAAGCTAAACAAGACCCCATTACTCAAAGGGATATGTGAAAATGAATTTATAGCCACCTTTAATGAATCTCCCTTTCAGATTTATATAACTTGTTCATTGTTCCAGTTTCAGCACCATCTCAGTATATCATTCATTCCAAGAGCTAGCATTACTCCAGCTCTCTTTAATGACCCTGGGCTGAGTTTGGACCTACTTTCCTCTCACATCTACTCATCAGGACCCACCTACTCAGGGTTGATACCCATTTAATGTTGATGTTCTTGATGTTTTCTTGAAGTATCTTGTCCTTAACAAGTTTCTGAGCTGCTGGAAGAGTGTGGCAGGCACATTTTGGTTTTCATTTTTTTTTATTTTATGTATATGGGTGTTTTGCCTGCATGGATCTTCTGACCTCCATAAGTCAGAAAAGGGCACCAGGTCCCCTGCGACTGGGGTTACAGACAGCTGTGAGCTGCATTGTGAGTGCTGGGTATTGAAACTGGGTCTTATGGAAGGGCATCCAGTGCTCTTAACTGTTAAGCTATCTCTCCAGAGCCTTGAGCTTGGTGCATTTTTAAGAGAAATAATCCTAACGAATCTTTTACGTGTATATTAGTAAAGCTCTCTTTGGTTGATTCTTTGTATATATGGAAAAGGTTTTTACACAAAATGAACCAAAGAAGTAAGTATATTGGACAAATCATATTTGGGTACAAAATCCTACTTACATGGCCCTTCTTTAGTTCTTCAACTGTAACTGATTCTTTCTTAACTTATAAACTTTGTTCATGCCTTTCTTCCTGCTCATAGTGTCCTATCCTCCTTCCACTACATTAACAGCCACTGTTAGGACATCAAGTGTGATGGTCCTTCAAAAATATCATGTGTTGATAGACTGGCTCTCAATATTGTATTAATCTTAAGAGATGGGTCTTATGGAAATTTTGGATCATAATAGCTCCAACTCCATCCATGGATAAAGCAATAATGTATTTCTCGTTTCATAGGCTATATATTAGGCCCTCTTCTCATTTCTGTGACCAAATACCTGAAAGGCAACTTAAGAAAAAGGTATTTTTGTGGTTCATTGTTCATGCAGTGCATCAAGATGGGGAAGGATTTGTGGGGAGGCCAAGTTTTGTCCATGCCCGCAAGAGGCTATTAGCCAATATCTCTGTGCATCATCAGGAAGTAGAGAGACAATGCCCACATTTGCCTGGCTTTCTCCTTTTTATTCTCTGGTTAAGTCTGGGTCCCTAATCCACTGGATGGTACCACCTACTTCAGGACAGATCTCATCTTTCAGATTTGTTTCTCCTTTTTGTAGCAAGTTAACTATCCCCATTACTACAAACACTCAAGGTAGTATTTTAGAGGTAATCTTATGGTGATAGCAACACTGGAGAAGGTCACTTTCATGGGTCAAGGTCAGCCTGAAAATAACCTCTTATCTGGAAATACATTCTCAGAGAATTGTTAAATGTGTACTAAGCTAAGGAACAACAAAGATTCTGAGCAGTTCTAGACTGTTGCCTTTGACTAGTTTACAGTTTTCTTTCTTTTTAAAAAAATATTTGTATATCTTATTTATTTATCTATTTATTTATTTTATATCTTGACTAAGTTTCCCCTCCTTCCTCTCCTCCCAGTCCTTCTCCCCACCTCCCTTCCCTCACCCCCACCATCCTCTCCACTGTTTCTCTTTAGAAAAGGGCAGAATACCATGGATAGCAACAGCCCTGGCTCCCACTGTTAGGAGTCTCACAAGAAGATCAGGCTACACAACTGAAACACATGTGCATAGGGCATAGGTGAGTCCCATGCGTGCTCCCTAGTTGTCTGTTCAGAGTCTCTGAGCCCTACGAGCCCAGGTTAGTTGATTTGGTGAGTTTTCTTGTAGTGTCCTTGACCCCTCTGGCTCCTACAATTCTTYCTCTCCCCCTTCCTCAGGATTCTCCAAGATCAATCTAATGTTTGGCTGTGGGTCTCTGCATCTGTTTTCATCCATTGCTGGGTGAGGCCTCTCTGATGATAATTGACTAGGTACCATTTTATGAATATAGAATACCACTAGGCATCATTTCATTGACTATTTTTGTCAGTTTGTGTTTGGTCCTATCCTAGGTCTCTGGGCTAGCCAGTTTCTGGTTCCTGGGCTTGCATGCAGTGTCAGGGGTAGCCTCCCTCTCATGGTAGGGCCTCAAGCTGTGCCAGTCATTTATTGACTACTACCACAATTTCTGTACCACCTTTACCCCAGGACAAATTGTAGGTTGAGGGTTTTGAGGTTGGGTTTCTATCCTAATCCCTCCACTAGAATTGTTGCCTGGTTATAGGAGATGGACAGTTCAGGCTTCATATCCCCCATTGATAGGAGTCTTAGTTAGGGTCATCCTCATAGATTCCTGGGAAGTTACATTGCACTAGGCTTCTAGATTGTCCCAGAGATGCCACCCCCATTTCAGTTCTTTCTCCCAGTACTCTCTCCATCCATCCTCCCCCAACCTGATCCTTTCTGCTCCCATCCCCCAAACCATCCAGATTCTTCCTCCAGTCTACCTGTGATGTCTGTTCCCCTTTACAGTGATATTCATGCCCTGCCTTCTTTTTTTCTTTTTTTTTTTATTGGATATATTCTTTATTTACAT
>BDUI01001343.1:143314-168061 GCA_002335545.1 Apodemus speciosus
ATGAAATCCAATCACTGATAAGTGGATATTAATTAGCCCGGAAGCTCTGAATACTCAAGACACAATTAGCTAATCATATGATTCCCAAAAAGAAGGGAGGAAAGGGCCTAGGTCCTGAAAAGACTTGATCCAGTATCTTAGAGGAGTACCAGAACAGAGAAATGGGAGAGGGGTGACTGGGGAAAGGGCGGAGGGAAGGGGACTTAGGGGACATATGGTGAGGGGGGAAATGGGAAAGGGGAAAGCATTCGGAATGTAAACAAAGAATATAGAAAATTCAAAAAAATTTCTAAAAAAAAAAGTTCCATTATCTAACTCAAACAAGGCTCTCTAGGAGGAACTGGATTACTGTGAATGCCCCTTCATACTATCTCATTAAATGTAAGACTAACTCACTGGGAAAGAATGTTGTAACCTGCATCTTTGTTTGCTATGTGTTGTCCTTCCCCTTCTCCTAATTTATTTACCTCAAAATCCCAAGTCTTATTACTTTTCATAGTTTAGGGTAATATATAATAGTTTATAACTATATAAACTTCACCTATTAGGTGACCTTTCTCTGATTCTTATATTTATGTGCCAGCACAAAGAACACATTACTAGATCGTTTTGTGTGTTAACCTTGCTACTTTAATTTCCCTGAAACCTTCAGAGGATGAAAGGAAATTTCTTTTGCCCCTATGTTGCTATGTAAACATACTCTGGATCACAGGGCTCCAGTCATTGAAACACGTTGGGGAGAAAATGACTTGTCTTAGTTGACAGCTCCATCCTCTGCTTGGCCACATGCACCTGCTTCTTCCAGAAAGACCGCTAACCACTATCCTGGGAGGGCAAGTGGAGATGGACTAAAGGGTGCATTTCTCCTCACTTCAAAAGAATAATTGACCCACTTGTTTTATGTGAGTTGTTTTATGTAAGTTTGGAGATATGAGGGTCAGGTTAAGACAGATCATAAGTTAACTCTTTAGGGCTTTTAGGATGTGCCACACATGGAAGATTACATTAGTATTCGTAGCCCTACTGACAGGGATGCTGTTGAGAATAGAACCTAGCTCTTTCTGCCACTGAGCTCTTTCTATTTGATAATGCCAGTCCTTGTAAAAGATAAAGCCACTCTTGAGCACCTATTGTGTTCTAGCCATATGGAAGGCACCTCATGAAACAACTATGTGAGGCAGTATTATTGATACAAGTGCTCAACTTCTGATGTATAGGCTGAGGCTTGTTGAGCTAACTTAGCGCCTTGATTGCGGACACAGATCAAGAAGTGACAACAAATGCACCCAGGTCATTTCCAACCCAAAACTTAATTATATCTTCTTCCAAGGTTTCCAGAAGATCAGGGGAAAAAGCAATTTGCCCATCTTCCCCTTCATTGATCATTCCAGAAGACCGGATTGCTTCCATCATTAAAACTTGTTGGTTCTCTTGAGTGTGTACCCAAAGGAATCGAAGTGAATATGCAACAGTGATACCTATGCACCCCTGTCCAGTGCTTTCGTCATNCTCCCGCAGGGCTTAAAGCCAAGCCTGGCTGGCCCACAGGGCCTGCTGCTCTGCTTAACTCTTGAGCGCAGATCACTGTCTGTTGGCTCGAGTCCCCAGAGTTCTTAAACTTGGGGTTTCCCGGTTGCCCGAGCTAGCTTGGTGCAAGCCGGAAGTAGCAAAGATGGCGGTGGTGGGAAGGGGGAGACATATTTTTAAGAAACTGAAAATATGTATTTTCTATTGCATTTTGTAAAGCTAGTTTATTTTCCAAAGACATTGAACGAAATTATATTCCCACTACAGTATGAAATGCTTCTAGTTATTTTACATCCTCATTATATGCTTGATATTTAAATTTTACCATTTTGCTGGGAACAAACAAGCATTTTAGTTGTGACATTAGTTTGTACTTTTTACTTGTGTGTGTGTGTGTATGTGTGTGTCTGTGTGTGTGTATGTGTGTGCTACATATGTGTAGATGCTAAAAAAATATAAGAGGGTGACAGATGTCTGTCTGCTAAAATCATTGTGAGCTACCTGATATTTATGCTGGAAACAAACAGTTATTCTCTAGAAAACAGCAAGCATTCTTAACAACTGATTGATCTATCCAGCACAATTTGTATTTTCTTAATCAGATATGAGACTGAATACTACAATTTTTAATTAATTATTTTATTTATTTATATTCCAGATGTTGTCTCCTTCCCAGTCCCCCCTCCCACAGTTCTTCATCCCATTACCCCTCCCCTTAGCTGCTGAGAGGGTGAGTCTACCCCATCTCTAGCATACCCCTTCCCTGGGGCCTCAAGTCTACAGGATTACATACATCCTCTCCAACTGAGGCCAGACATATGTGCTGGGGGCCTCAGACCACCCTATGTATGCTCTTTGATTGGTAGCTTAGTCTCTGGGAGCTCCAAGTGGTAAGGATTAGTTGACACTGTTGTTCTTCCTGTGAGGTTGTCATCCCCTTCAGCTTCTTCCATCCTTCCCATAAGTCTTCTGTAGGGCTTCCTGACATCCATCTAGTGCTCACCTATAAGTGTCTGCATCTGTCTTGCTCAGTTACTGCTAAAGCCTCTCAGAGGAGAGCCTTCTTGTAAGATTCCTGTCATTAAAAACAACATAGCATCAGTAATAGTATTAAGATTTGGTGCCCACCCAAGTTGGGCAAGTCACTGGACCGTCTTTCCTTCAGTCTCGGCTACATTTATGTCATTGCATTGCTTTTAAAAAGGAACAATTCTGGGTCAGAAAATTTGACTGTGAGTTGGTAACTCCACCCCTTCACTTGGGGCCCTACCTATGTATTGGAGGTAGTCTCTTCAGGTTCTGTCTCTCCACTTAGTATTTTAGCTAAGGTCACCCCATTGAGTCTTGAGAGTCTCTCACATCCCTGGTCTCTAGGACTCTCTAGAACTCTCTAGAAGGTACTCTAACACCAGAAGCTGCATATTTTCATTCATTCTCTGGAACCTCTGAATATCTCTCCTGCTTTCTTCCCCATATCTAATCCTATTGTCCTCCTCTACCCTCTCCAACCCAGGCTCCTTTTTCCCTCTGCCTCCTGTGAAATTTTTGTTCACCCTTCTAACTGGAATTGAAGCTTCCTTACTAGGGCCTTCCTTCTTGTTAAACTTCTTATGGACTGTGGGTTGTATCCTAGGTATTTTGTACATTTTGGCCAGTATTCACTTATCAGTAATTGTATACTATGCATGTCCTTTTAGGTCTGGGTTACCTCACTCAGGATAATATTTTCTAGTTACATCCATTTGCCTGCAAAATTAATGATGTCTTCATTTTTAATAGCTGAATAGTACATTGCCATGTAAACGAACCACATTTTCGGTATTCATTCTTGACTTGAAGGGCATCTGGTTTGCTTCTAGGTTCTGACTATTACAAATAGGGCTGCTATGAGGACAGTGGACCAAACGACCTTGTGGTATGTTGGAACATCTTCTGGGTATATGTCCACAAGCAATATAGCTGGATCTAATTTCTTTCTTCAGGGACTTGAAATTCTTGTCATACAAATCTTTTACTTGCTTGGTTAGAGTCACACCAAGATATTTTGTATTATTTGTGGATATTATGAGGAATGTTGTTTCCCTCGTTTCTTCCTATCCTGTTTATCATTGGTAAAAAGGAAGGCTATTGATTTATTTGAGTTAATTTTATATCTAGCCCATTTGCTGAAGTTGTTTTTTTTTGTTTTGTTTTTTGTTTTTGGTTTTGTTTTGTTTTGATTTATTTTGCTAAAGGAGTTCTCTAGTAGAATTTTGGAGGTCAACTATGTATAGTATCATATCATCTCCATATAGTGATACTTTGAGTTCTTCTTTTCTAATTTTATTCTCTTGATCTCCTTTTAATGTCTAATTGCTCTTGCTTCAAGTACTTTATTGAATAGATAGGGACAGAGTGGGCAGCCTTTTCTTGTCCCTGACTTTAGTGGGATTGCTTCAAATTTCTCTCCATTTACTTTGATGTAGGTTGTTGGCTTACAATATATTGCCTTTATTGTGCTTAGGTATGTACCCTGAAATCCTGATGTCACAAGATTTTTCATATGAAGGGGTGTTGTATTTTGTCAAAGGCTTTTTCAGTATGTAATGAGATGAAAATGTGATTTTTTTCTTTGAGTTTCTTTATATTGTGGATTACATTGACCAATTTTAGTATACTGAACCATCCCTGCACATCTGGGATGAAGTCTAATTGTCCATGGTGAATAATGCTTTTCATATATTCTTGGAATTGGCTTGTGAGAATTTTATAGAATATTTTTGCATAGATATTCATAAAGGAAATTTGTCTGAAGTTCTTTTTCATTATTGAGTCATTTTGTGATTTAGGTATAGAGTGAATGTGGCCTCATAGAACAAATTTGGCAGTGATTCTTCTGTTTCTGTTTCATGGAATATTTTGAGGAGTGTTTGAATTAACTCTTCTTTGAAAGTCTTGAAAAAATCTGCACCAAAACTATCTGGCTCTGGACATTTATTGCTGGGGAGAATTTTATGACTGGTTCCATTTCTCTAGGGATGTTTAAATAGTTTACTTGATGTTGATTTAATTTTGGTAAGTGGTACCTGTCTAGAAAATTTTCCATTTCTTTAAGATTTTCCAATTTTGAGGAGTAGAGGCTTTTGAAGTAAGACCTAATAATTCTTTGAATTTCCTCAGTGTCTGTCATTATGTCTCCCTTTTCATTTCTGACTTTGTTTATTTGGATAATGTTTCACTCTCTTTTGATTAGTCTGGATAAGTATTTGTGCATCTTGCTGATTTTCTCTAAGAACCAACTCTTGGTTTTGTTGATTCTTTGTATTGTTTTCATTGTTTCTAACTGATTGATTTCAGCACTGAGGTAGATTATTTCATGATTCTACTCCTCTTTGGCATGCTTGCTTCTTTTGATTCTAGAGCATTCATGTATGCTTTTCTTTTTTTACTTTTTTATTATTTTTATTTTTTAACAGTGCAGTCATTACTCCCTTCCAGTCTGCCTTTGCACAGTTTCACATCCCATAATTTCTTCTACCCTGTCTCCAAGAGGATTTCCCCACCCCCACCCCAGCTTCTGCTATACCTCCCTACTCCATGCGGCCTCAAGTCTCTCAAGGGTTAGGTGCCTCTWCTCTCTTTGAGGCTAGAACAGGCAGTCCTCTGATGTGTATGTGCCAGAGTCCCAGGAACTGCTAATTTATGCTTCCTAATGGTGATTGGTAGATCACACTGGTCTGGGTTAGTTGAGACTGCTGGTCTTTCTATGGGGTTGCCCTCCTCCTCAGCTTCTTCTAGCCTTTCCCTAAATCAACCACAGGGGTCCCCAGTTTCTTTCTATTAGTTGTGTGTAAGTATTAGTTTCTGCCTCAGTTTGATGCTTGTTGGGCCTCTCAGAGGACAGCCATGGTAGGCTCCTTTCTGTAAGTACACATCAGTAATAGTGTCAGACCTTGGAGCCTCCTTTTGAGATGGATTCCAAATTGGGCCAATCTCTGGACCTCCTTTTCCTCAGTCTCATCTCTTTTGTCCCTGCATTCTTTTAGATATGGACAATTCTGGGTCAGAGTTTTGACTATGGGAAGGCAAGCACATTGCCCCTAAATTGATGCCCTATCCTTCTATTGGAGGCAGACTTTACAAGTTCCCTCTCCCCACTCTTGGACATTTCATTTAAAGTCGCTCATTTTAAGTCCTGGGTGTCTTTCACATATCAGGTTTCTGGTATATTCCAGAGGGTCCCCTTACCTCCCACACCTTCTCCAGGTTGCATATTTACATTCTTTCCAGTGGCCCTCGGGGCTTGTCTCCTGTTCCACCTACCCAAATACCTGATCATGGTCCCATTTTCCCCTTCCCCCAACCATCCCTTTGCCCTCTGGTTTCTTCTCCCTCCCTAGTGGGATTGAAGCATTCTCACTTGGGCCCTATGGCTTGCTAACCTTTCTGAGTTTTCAACACCTCATCCTCACTAATGGACAGGTCATTTAAACAGAAACTAAACAGAGACACAGTGAAACTAATTGAGGTTTTGAACCAAATGGATTTAATGTATATATAAAGAACATTTTACCCTAAAACAAAAGAATATAACTTCTTCTCAGCACCTCATGGTAACTTTTCCAAACTTGACTGTATAACTGATCACAAAGCAAACCTCAACAGATACAAGAAGATTAAAATAATCTCAGGCATTCTATCACCTCACCAGAGACAAAGGCTATACTTCAATAACAACAAAAAAGTCATGGAAACTGAACAACTCTGTACTCTTTGATAATTTGTTCAGGGAAGAAATAAAGAAATTAAAGACATTTTAGAATTCAATGAAAATGAAGGTAAAACATACCCAAACTTATGGAACACAATGAAATCTTAGCACTGTTTTCATTGTGTACCGATTGTTTGGATGTATTTTACACTCATTCTCTTTGAATTCTAGGACAGTTTTTCATTTGTTTTATTTTTGCATTTTGACAGTTATCATTCAGATTGTTGCTCATTTTCCATGAGTTTGTGGACTTTTGTTGATTCTGTGTTTTTTTTTGTTTGTTTGTTTTTTTGTTTTTTTAAATCCAGCTTTACACTATGGAGGTCTGAAAGGGCAGGGGATTATTTCAATTCCTTGTATCTCTTGTGACTTACTTCGTGAATGAGAATGTGGCCAATTTTCCTGTAATGAACTGAGAGGTGCTGAGAAGAAGGTATATTCTTTTGTGTTTGGGTGAAATGTTCTGTAGAAATCTATTAGGTCTTTCTGGATAATAATTTCAGTTATCTCTAGCATTTGTCTGTTCATTTTTTGGCTGCATGAGAGTAGGATATGGAAGGATCCTGTCTTAGTGAGAGTTTCTATTCCTACACAAACATTATGACCAAGAAGCAAGTTGGGGAGGAAAGGTTTATTCAGATTACATTTCCACATTGTTGTTCATCACCAAAGGAAGTCAGGACTGCAGCTCAAGCAATCAGGAAGCAGGAGCTGATGTAGAGGACATGGAGGGTTGTTTCTTACTGGCTTGCTCAGCTTGCTTTTTTATAGAACCCAAGACCANAAACTTGTTGGTTCTCTTGAGTGTGTACCCAAAGGAATCGAAGTGAATATGCAACAGTGATACCTATGCACCCCTGTCCAGTGCTTTCGTCATAAGAGTTAAATCTGGCTGCCTCATGGCTGTCTGGGGACATAAAATTTAGAAAGCAGCCCTTGCAGACTGACCCTCTTATTGGTATGTACATTTTAATTTTAACTCTGCAGAATGTCTATTTCATCTAATCAAAGTATAAATCCAGCAAAAGCCTTGCAAATTTACAGGCACAAACATGGAAGAACACAGTCTGTCACATATCAGACTTAAATTGCATATAAGTTTGTGCTAAAATTTATAATTTTTTATCTAATGCACCCAGAATATATATTAATAACATATTATTAACACATTAATAATATGTAATATTAATATGCATTCAATTTTTACTGTACCGCCTCATCTAAATATTTTCAGGATAAATAGAAATAGATATAATGCTTTGAAATTGTTTTCTACTTGTATTCAAAGTCCCTCAAACAACTGTTTATATGCATCTCTAATTTAAAAAAAATTAAAGATCTATCAATAAAAAAGAAAAGAGTCAAATCATGGAATCAGCCTATGTGCCTGAGAACAGGTGAATAAATAAAGAGAATCTGGCTTCTATACACAATAGAATATCATGCATACAGAAGAATTGTACTAGGGATGTAGTTTCGTCGGTAATTTGTTTGCCTTGCAAGCATGAGGACCTAAGTTCATCACCTAGAACCCTTGTAATAAAGCTAGGTGTGGTAGTATGTGTTTATAATCCCAGAACTGGGAAGGCGGCAAACAGTGGCTTCTGTCCTCTTGGTCCTTGATAGTCAGCCATCCTAGCCTTAATCAGAGAGCTTTAGGTCAAGGAGAGATTCTGTCTCAAAAAATAAGTTGGCTGGTTCCCGAGCAACATCACTTGACTTGAACACATGGGCACATGTACATGCACACCCTTGCCTGTATGCATCTGTGCACATTTTAAAATAAAAAAGAACAAAATTTAGTCGTTTGCAAGAAAATGGATGAACCATCATGTTAAGGAAATAATCTAGACTCAGAAAGACAAATATGGCCGCTATTACATGGGTAATCTACGTTTATGTACTTGTACACAAATATGTATGTATGTCACATGTAAGGAGAATGGAGACTATTTAGACTGAGAGTGTGAGAGTGTGAGTGTATGAAAGGTGGGAGAACTAGACAGGACAATTGATGAATAAACTGAGCCAAGTCTAATGATTTACCTGCATGAAAATGCCATGATGAAACTGATTGCACTGTAAATCAATATACATGAATACTTTTTTAAAAACACATTTTTGATGAAAAGAAAGTCCTTCTTGGTTAATGACAAATGGATTTTTGAGGACTGTTTTCAGCCTGTTTTGGAATGGGGACTTGATATGGAGAAAGGAATCATGATTTTTGCAATTGCTTCTTTGATTCAGTTTCTCAACCTTCGCATCCCACTTTGGATGCTAGGACTGGTGGTCCATGAGGGGTTGAGATGGTCAGCAATCAAGAAAATAAAGGGCCACATCTGCAACACCTTTTATAGAATTTGCTGAGTTAATTCACTGAAAATAATTTGAACTTACATGAGATTTTAGCTTCAGCTGTGGCCATTTAACCCAGATCTGTTAGAACTTTGGTACACAAAGCTAAAGGCTGTCAGAAAACAAAAACCAGGTAAGATGCTTTCCTAGGAATCAATTGTGAAATAAAAACAAAAACCAAACCAAACCAAAGTTGTCAGTTCCGGTTTTCAAGTATCATAATTTATATTTAATGTAGAATGGCCTAGAAAATTTTGATTGGAGGTCGACTTTTATTTGTTTATGCCTGGAGGAATGAATGGGGTGAGGATGCAGAGAGGAAAGACAAGGCGATTGTGTTGGAAGTGCTCATGAGATCTGTGAGGCGATGGTATCCTTGGGTCCCAAAGATTTGTATGAGCAATGTGAGGTCATTGACAGGAGACTCTCAGATGACTGGAGTAGACTGGAAAGTGTGTCCAGAATATCATCCACAGCCTGATCCATTAAAACGACAGGAGAAGGGAGTCCAAATGGAAAGCCAAAAGAAAGGAAAATTCCACAGGAAGGTTCTGCTCAGCCTTTGAAGAAGGAGAGGAAGTGGGAGGCCCCGTGCAAGGTCAAAGGTGTTAGTTTCGGGGTTTTTGGTCTTTATGCTTCTCTGGGTGACTACATTAAATGTCTGAATTATTGGGTACAGCCAGTGGCTTGTTGGCTTTTGAATGTGAGAACGTTTAGCCACTGGTATCCTCTAGCTTATGCCAAGAGAAGGACAGCAATATGATAGCTGAATCACTCATGCTTTCCCACATCCTGGTACCTCTCTGTACAGTGACTGAGCTGAGGTGGTAGATGACTGTTATTTACTAGCTCCATGGCCGGAAAAATTCCAAGGTGTTTTGCCAGGTCTTTGCAAGGTTCCAGGGACAGATATGACTCAGGGCAAAGGCACACACACAGAAATGGCTAAGATTCGGTGGACTGGGTTCTCTGATGGCAACGCCGAAACACCTAAGAAGTTCAATTTATTTATTATATACAATTGAACAGAGAGACAGGATTGTTGTATACAGTTGAACAAGGAGGGGGGGTTATGGCATTCATATAAACAAGGAGACAGAGAATTTGGTATTCTGCTGGGTCCAGGATACTGGTTTACCTAATCTCAGTATGTGCTGTCTTCATAGGGAAACAGTCTTCAGGCTGTAATATCTCAAGGAGAGAAAGCTATGGTGGACATTTTGTGTATTCACACTCAACATCCACACACAGAATGGAAAGAATTTCCCTTTTCCCTCTGATTCGCACTAGGGTAGGGGGTGGAGAAAAAACTTTTGCCACATCCATTCCCCTGAAGTTTAGGGTCCAGGAATCCTGGCTAGGGGCAGTGAAGGAATGAAAAAATGGCAGACAGTGAAGCTGGGATCAGGTGGGGTTCTTTATTTAACTACTACCATTACCACCTCCACAGCAACTTGGAAACCTCAGTATGTTTATTAAGTATGGCACAGAGGTGTGGTGTTGGGGGCAGGTTAGCTACTTTTTGTAGGGGGTGTGTCTGAGGCAAGCAGTTTTAAGCTGTAAGCATCCAGGAAATAGAAGCTACAATTGATAGTCTTTGCACACATTGGTCAAGCATCCATTAACATTCATACTTGGACTCTCAAAAAAAAAACATTTACCATTTTCTTGAGCCTAACCTATGTGGGTAATGGCTCTGCCAGTTTTCCACAGGCCAACTTGTCTTGGAGATCTCAAAAGGCCCATGTCAAAGCACACATGCACTCAGGACTTTTTGTATTTAAGGCTTCCTTTGCTCCCTGGGGTGTATGCCATAGTGTCTTACAGGGTTCTCTAGCAAACCTGAGCTCTATTTACTGCTGCCTTTCCTTCTCCATCTTGCTATTTTTCCCCTCCCCTGACTTTGTTACTCCTTGGAGCCATTTCTATTGTTTGAAGCCTCAGAGCTGGTTTCTAGGGACCCAAACCAGAGACAAACCCACTTTAGTCAAAGCAGCTTTCTATTCAAGTGATAAGAAAACCATGAATCCTACCCAATCCATCTTAGCCAGAACATTCATGCGCTTTTATCTTTTACTAGTTCAGAGAAAGCTGACTAGATGAAGGACAAAGCCAATGGCTTTTTTGATGTGCAAAGTATGAGTCTCGGTCTAAGCCTTTAGTAAATCACCTAGTTGCACTAGGTCAACTGAAGAGCGGAACTGTTTGGAGCTTAAAGGAAGTTCGCAGGGCCACTGCAGTTCTGTGAGTTCTCTGTTCTGCTTTCCAGTTCAACAGGTGTGGGAAGAGAGGTAAAGACAGCATAACTCAGCCTCTCCTAGAGCAAGTTTACAGTCCTGGGAAAGGAGGCAGGCATTCAAATTCTTCCCACTCATGGCAGAAGGGAAGAGGAGTAACACGATTTCCCCAGTTGGAGTGTTGGCCACCAAGGATTTTGCTAAGCATCTGAACTGCTAACTTGAGGCAATAGGGGATGAATAACAACAGGAACAAAAATTGCTTTCACCAAATGGTGTTTTGATGGAAAAAGCAACTTATCAATCATAGAAAATAATGAAGCCACTAAGGTTTATATTCAGAAAACCCACATAAAATTGTTGGCAATGATCCAGGAGTAGAGTGTTAGACTCAAAATGAGCTACTTCATTTTAGGTGAGTAGATCAAAGGAAGCTGCATTATTTTTAATTATTGTGATTATTCATAACAACGCTGCAAATGTGTATAGTACCATCCTTCTGAGGAGCTTGAGGCATTTCATATATATTATCTCATTTCTCTTTTATGACATCCCAGGGGGAATATGTATTATTAACTTCCTATTGCCATGGGACTGCATTTTTGCAAGTTCATTTTGCTGGGAATGAACAAAGCTGCATCATTACAGCAGCAGCAGATGCTGGCTGCCAGTCACCTACACTATGCCCCCCAAATGTGAGTTAATTATGACAGCCCCTGCCCCCCATCATCTGACTTTCCTTTGGGAAACCATTTTGCCTCTTTCTGCCTCAGTTTATAGGGTGATGAGGGAGCCTAGTTAATCATTTTAGCTGGTATTAAATCAACTTATAACTGTAGAAAGAAATAAACTTCGTAGAAAACCTCATGCATGATTAATTATTACCTATGGAGTTTGCTAGTTACAGCCAGTTATTGATAATAGTATTTTCAGAATAAAAAGAAAAGGTTATATGATAAACTTTCCTTGCTACTCAGTTTTAAATGGGTATTTTTCCACTAACAGGAACTGCCTGGTTTTGGAATGAGCTTAAAGGTAAATCTTTGTCCAGATAGGAAATACTGTCCAATCATTATTGAGTAATATGGTATAAATCCAATTTCAGCTGTACCTTTAAGAAACGTTAGATGTAGGTTTTTGCATTAATTAGAAACATCGCAAAGTTAACTTACCATTTTTTTTTCCTGTATGAATTACATTTTAGTAAGGTTTACCAGAAATACTTTCAAAACATTCCCTTTTCCAAGTCTTCTATGAGAACCAGAATGCTGGCTGCCACTGTCATCTCCGCATCTGAGGAGGTGGGTTGCCTGGAGAGAGGACGCTTATCTGACTTTCCCAGTACTGTGTAGCCTTTCTAGCAGTAATCTATAGATTTAGGTCTTCAAGATATTAGTAAACAAACAGGTTATGAAGCATATAAAAAACAGCCTTCCACTCAAATACTCCATCAAATCTGGGTCAAGAGAAGCCTTTAAATTTTGTCAGGCTGTACAGCTGAATTCAGGGCCACCATTTCAGGAGTTTAGTTGTATTTCCACGCTGCAGAAATTTTTTTGGGGGGCATTTATAGATCTTCTTTGTACTGGAAAGATATGCCAAGACAGTGGGATCGACCACCCTGGAAATACAGCTGGGGAAACTCTGCTCCCAGTTGCTGCTTGTTTGAACTGGCTTTGGGCCTTTCATTGATGCCAGCTCAACCAGTTCCTCTCTTGTCTAATTAATAGAGGTGTCCTTCTTCCAGTCCACTCCAGGGCTCATTTTGTGCTTCAGCAGCCAGTTCTTCAATGGTCATCCTAGACAATGCTAAGTTTTAAACAGACAACTTTATAAGCGTTATTTTCTTTCCAGCCATCTCACAGCCTTCTATAAAGATGATTAAGTGAATCTGGCTTGTTTTAGTTCCTTTGATTCAACAGAGCTGTCTCCTGTTTATAAATCCATTTCTGTAATCGAATCCATCTGGCCATTCCTTGTAGCCTCTGAACTTATAACAGCTACTAAAACTGTAAATAAAGGGCCCCTGGATACTGCAACAACCCTCTTCTGCTGTCAGGAAACATGTGCTTTATACAAACTATGAAAATGGAGCATAAGGAAAAACTGACGCGAAGAAAAATAAGGAGAGGTAGATCAATGTTAGCAACACAGTAAGAATGCTTTGAGTGACTGCAGCAAAACTTAAAAATAGTCTGCCATATGTGTTATGCCTTCCTTTAAACTCCTAGTGCTAGGGGTAAGGGCTGTGATATGTTGAGAATTGTGGTAAATGGGTCAGAAAGGATCGTGAAAATTTGTAGGCTGATATGTTCTGGCAATTAGCTTTCACATGCAGCAACATGCTTTACCATGTTATTTATTTAATTTCCATTGTATCCCTGAGAATCCCAGGAGCTGCCTGGTGCACACTGTATGCTAGGCAAGGTACTCAGATCAGTGAAATCACAGGTAAGATGTAGACAAAAGTACTGTATACTTGAAAGAGACACAATACCGTTTAATGGATTGGATAATAAACATTTATGTAATTTATTTGTTATAAATAATCTTAATAATAGAGAGAAGAAGGGACTTGAGACTGGGGCTATGGCTCAGCTGGTAAAATGTTTACTCCATAGGCATGTGGACCTTATTTTGATTCCCTAATACCCATGTGAAAAATGGTGGTGTCGGGGAATATAGACAGGCAGATCCTTGGAGCTCACTGCTCACTTAATCTAAAGGAAATTGTGAACTACAGGTTCAGTGAGAGCCTGTCTCTCAAAATAATGCAGAAAGAGACTGAGGAAGACATCTGATGTTGACTTTTGGCCTCTACATGCACTCGTGCACATACATAAACACATGACCATGTACGTACTCAAACACAACATACTCAAAAAGGGGAAACATTCAAATAGTAGTGGTCACAGAAACTCATTTGAAAATTATACACATTTCCCTTCTTATGGGCCTTTGAATTGTGTCTGAGGTAAACACACAGTGCTATGCAAGCTGGAGAACCTTGCCCAGCTGACAGCTTTGAGGAAGGATTCCTGGAGGCGAGGAATAGCTTGAAGGCGGGGAAGGGTTGTTTATTCAACAGAATAATAGGCTCTGAGAGTCACAGAAGGGTTTTCAGTTCTTGAAGGGACATGGCCATAGTGTGTGTGTGTGTGTGTGTGTGTGTGTGTGTGTGTGTGTGTGTAGTCATCTAGTGACTCCAGGTAGATATAAATGTGACTACAGCTATTTCATGACTGGGAACACAGTATAGATCTTAAAGTGTGTGCTGTACTGTGTTACCCAGGCTTTCCGGGGTATCAGGGCAATGTGAATAGGAACTGAAACGTGAACATGAGCAAGAACCCTAAGCCACATACAGCAGACCAGACCTGATATATGAGCCTATTTTCCCTTGCCCATACTTAATACCTTGGACTAGGAAGGTTGTCAAGAAAGGTGATTCATTTGGATTCATTGTTCTGAAGGTTCAAGGTCGAGGGCCCACTACAGCGATGAGCTATTTTCTGGCAGAGGATCTCATGTGGCAAGACATACTGAATCTCTTTTTACCAAGAGACAAGTATTCAGTCCTGTCGCTACATTATCTAACCCCAACAATGTACTATCGGAAAGGCAGAGCTGAACAGTTGAGAGCAATCACACGCAAAACCCGCCAGTTCGAAACACCATACTTAAGTTTCCACCTTCTGAATACTTCCCAACAGGGAATTAAACTCTCTGAGTTTAAGAGAGGACAAGTCATATTCCAGTCACATGCAGCAGAGGTGAGGTTGGGGCCTTCTTTTTGGTTTGTTTTAATGATAATTAATCTATTGATGGGTTGAGGAATACAATTTTAATGGGACAGTAAGGCACAACTATGGATAAAGACAGTTTGCTATACAGCCAAGAGGGCAGCATAATCTTAGAAAGTTTAAATATTTAAATCAAGAAGCTTCTCGAGTACTTCTCAAACAGATCAGTATCAGACAGTTATTCCCTTTATGCAATTCTTATATCACATCATTTGATTACAAAGTGTGACAGGTATTTTGTAAAGCACTCCCCAGTTCCTGTAGACCCCAGCTGTCTCCCAGCCACTCTCCTCTGTTCACCTCTACCTACACACTCGGTAGGTAGTGGTTTCATTTGTTTGGGTTAATAGCAATTCATTTCCTAAAGAATTGTTTACACATCTTGGATAGCCTTCCAAAGCAACGAAGCAAGCAAGCAAAGAAGCAACATCCGAGAAAGCCAGCCAAAAGCAGATTCCCAGGGACACAGGACAGAAGCAGCCTGATTCAGTGAAATCTAAATCAAGCTGACATCTGCAGAGAAGTCGGGCTGGGTCACTCAAAGACCTCTAATGTCACCTCAGCTGGTGCCACCAGTCCCAGGCGATTGGGACCTTNAGACCACCAGCCCAGGAATGATACCACCCACAAGAGGCTAGGCCCTTCCCCCTTGATCAGTAATAGATAAAATACCTTACAGCTGGATCTCACGGAGGCATCTTTTCAACTGAAGTTCCTTTCTGTGTAGTAATTTGAGCATGTGCCAAGTTGACACACAAAACCTGCCATTACAGTTCCTGTTGTCAATGCGTGACTGACAATATGTGATTTAGTGATTTATGCTATAGGCCTATTTTTTTTTTTTTTTTTTTTACAAATGTGAGTGACCTTAATGTTTTGGGTATAGATATTAAGACTTGAAAAATCAGCTTAGTGATTTTTTTCATAATAATTATAAAATGCCGTGGCAATCTCATTTGATTAACTTTGGTGTTAAGTCTATTTTGTTAGATAATAGAATGGCTATACCAATGTGTTTCTTAGGTCCGTTTGAGTGGAAAATCTTTTTCCAACCCTCTATTCTAATGTCTATCTTTGATGTTGAGATATATATCACATGCAACAGAATGATGGATTCTGTTTTTTGCAATGTTTTTGCTATTCCATGTCTTTTTATTGGAGAATTGAATCCATTGCTATTCACAGATATCAATGAATAATTATTGTGTATTATTTGGTATTTGTTGTCATTTGGGGGGCAGTTCTTTGTGTATGTGAATGTGTGTGTATGTATGTGTTGCTGCTGCTGCTGCATTTGTGTGTGTGTGTGTGTGTGTGTGTGTGTGTGTGTGTGTGTGTGTGTGTGTTCATGTTTTATTTCCTTTGGTTTGGCTAGTCTGAGATTATTTATGGCCTATGTTTTCTTGTGTGTAGTTAACCTTCTTTCGTTGGAGTTTTTCTTCCTGTACCTTCTGTAGGGCTGGATTTGTAGATAGTTATTGTTTAAATTAGTTTTTTTTAAAGGAACTGTCATTTTTCAACATTTTGTGATTAAATTTTTGCTGGCTGTAATAGTCTCAGATGGCATTTGTAGTCTGCCATACATGTCTTCACATCCTTATGGCTTTTAGGCTTTCTCTTAAGGCGTATGCTATAATTCTAATGGGTTTCCCATTTTATGTTAGTTGTGTTTTTGTCTTGTATATTTTATTATTCTTTCCTTATCTGTGTGTTTAGTGTTTTGATTATTATGTGATGAAGAAACTTTCTTTTCTGGTCCAATCTATTTGRTGTTCTGTAAACTTCTTGTATCTTTATGGGCATGTCCTACTTTGGATGAGGAAAACTTTCATCTTTGACTTAATCAAAATTTTTTTCTGGCATGTGAACCTGGTAATCTTCTCCTTCCATTATTTCTATCATTTTTAGGCTTTGTCTTTTCATAACATCCTAGATTTCTTCTATTGTATCTTCACTCCTTGAGATTCTCTCTTCTGTCTCTTGTATTTGGTTGGTGATACTTGAAGCTGTAGATTCTGTTCATTTTCTGTAGATTTTTTTTTATTTCCAGAATAACCTGTTTGTGATTTTTCTTTATTGCTTCAATTATCCCTTTCTGGTCTTGAATTATTTTATTCAATCCCTTCAATTGTTTTTTGTTTGTTTGTTTGTTTGTTTTCTTGTATTTCTTTAAGAGATTTAAATGCTCCAATTGTTTATGTTTTCCTGGCTGTCTTTAAGTTGTGTATTCATTTCCAACAATTGATTGTATTTTACTTGATTTCTTTTAGGGACTTTTTCATTTCCACTTTAAAGACCTCTATCATCTTCATAGAGTTGGTTTGAATTATACATTCATGTTCTTCAGCTATGCTGGAATATTTAGGGTTTACTAGACTAGGCTAGTCAGGTTCTAGTACTGACATTGTATCCTGAGTGTTATAGTATTTTTTTTTACACTTGTCTATAGGCATTTGGGTTTGTTGTGATTATTGGTCTAGGTGCCATCTTCTGAGGTTTGCTTTGGCTAGGTTTTTGTTGCTGTTTAGGTGGCTGTTTGTTTGTTTGTTTTGACTTTTTTGATGGCTGTTTTGTTCTTGATATTCATTTCTTCTCTGGTATTCGAGCCAGAGTTGCCTGTGGTTAAGTGTGCTTGAGTTGAATATTGAACTTCTGATGTCCAGAATGGCACACAGAAATGGCTCTAGCATATTTAAGGCACCATAGAGTCATAAATTAAAAAAAAAAAGTCTTAGCAAAATTTCACTCATTTCCTCTTTGACCTAGTTCTCCTCAATAACAAAGTTCATGATTAGGCAAAGGAAAACATTTGAGGAAATGTTTTACCCACTGGTAGCTAAAATTTCAGGCTGAAATGGAATGATTGACTTAACATTTTCCCTTTCATAAAAAGATTGTCACTGAATATACAGTAATGTGATACAGAATACAAGATACACAGGAGTGTGTCTTGAAGAGAAACCCTATTTTATTTCTTTGTTTCTGGGGAAGGTATACTATATGAAGATGATGTATTTTTTTCTTATTTGCCCTAGCCTTTCATTGACACATACTGTGAAGGGTAGACTAGTCCAAAACAATGGCAATGGAATTTATTTTTGCTTAAGGGCCTAAGCATCATACTTTGGATGAGTGAAAATACTTCTGAGATACAAAATCTATTATAGAAAGGATATATAGTATTTTCCAGACTTCCATTTTTAAGGTAGGAGAGGCAGGTCCCTTTAACAGTATCTGTTACATAAGCACATTCTTTTTAGAAAGAATCTTGGATGAATCACAAGATTCTGCCGGAACTAAGGCAAGCTCAGAGTCTCAAGTGCTCCTGAGAGAGGTTTGTTGGTAATAGTTCAGTAAGAGAGTACTGAGAAGTATCAGGGCCTGCTTATATCACTAATCCTTATGAATTTGGGCCCTCTCTTAGCCTCTGCCATTCATTAAACCTCCAGTAATCTATTCTCTTATGATTTTTCAGAATTGCAACTACAGCAACATTCCTGGCTAAAGTAGCAAGAGATAGTAACCTCTGGCCAGAGTAAAAAAAAGCTGAGGTTTATGCAAAGAAGTGACCTAGCAAGGCAAGGCCAGGGGTGAACATGGACAACAAACATCATAAAGTAAAAGTCTATGTCATGGCAGAAGACAAGCAGTGGAAAGACATAGGTGCAGGACAAATTTCATCCAAATACATCGAACGGCTCCAAGGTGTTTGCCTGCTTGTTCATCCAGAATCAGATGACTCACCAACTATGGAGATTAAGATACTTCCTAATGTGCCCTATAAGAAACACCAAGGAGATGTAATCATTTGGTCTGAAGCTAAGAACCATGGCATGGCAATACATTTCCAGGAACCAAATGGTTGTCAAGAGATCTGGGAAGATATCTGCCAAGTTCAAGGAAAAGATCCAAATGTGGAAATCACACAAGAACTTACTGATGATGTGGAAAGTTTTGAAGATCTGTTGCTGCAATTCAATCAGGGCGAGATGCCAAATTGTAAAGTCCTTACACTTGAAAACGTTGTAAATTTGTTTAATTTTGTCAGTGAAATTCCAAGCCTCAAGGAAAGGCTGGTGCTCGTCTTGGAAAATGAAACTTACATTAAAAAATTGCTGCAGATGTTCAACATTTGTGAAAAAAAGCTGAATATTGAAGGCTTACACTATTTGAATAGCATCATTAAAGGAATCCTCTTACTAAATGATACACGCTTGTTTAAGATCATGTGTTCTGATGAATTTTTCATGGATGTGGTAGGATGCCTTGAATATGGCCCGGGTTTGGATCAGCCAAAGCGGCACAGAGAATTCTTGACTAAAAATGTGACATTCAAGGAAGTTATTCCAATAACACAACCCCAACTTAGACAAAAAATACAACAGACCTACAGAATGCAATATGTTCATGATATCATGTTGCCCACCCCATCCATATTTGAAGCAAATCTTCTTTCTGATCTTACCACTATGATTTTTTTCAATAAAATTGAAATAATTACCATGCTTCAGGAAGATGAAAATTTTTTACTTGAAGTTTTTGCTCAGTTAAAAGATAACACTGTAGGTGATGAGAGAAGGCATGAGTTGTTATTATTCTTCAAGGAATTCTGTACATTTGCTAAGACATTACAGTCTCAAGAGAAAAATGCATTAATAAAAACACTAATAAAACTAGGAATCATGAATGTTCTGAAAGTAATAGTACACATGCATGATAATCAAATACAAATAGCTGCTCTAGATATATTTGCTTATCTAGTAGAATATAATCCTCGCCTAGTCCAAGCATATGCAATGGAAGAGGCTCAGGAGAGTGAAGATAATGATGACCTTATCATTAATATAATGATCAAAAAAATGATTTGTGATTCTGATCCTGAATTTTCGCGAGGCATCTTTTTGCCAGTAGTTCTCCATGCCCTTCTTGATCCAGAAAATATGCATGGCACAGCTAATGGATGTGAAAGAAAAGGATTTCTGAATTTCTTCTATACACGTTGCATGAGTAACCTCATAGCACCAATTTTGTCCACCACAGTAGAAAATGACAGCGATGATAATAAGGCTAATATGTGTCCTGATAATTATCAAACTGCACAATTGCTTGAAGTAGTTTTAGATATACTCACGTTTTGTGTACAGTGCCACTCAACATATATAAAAAATTATATTTTGAGCAACAACTTACTCAGCAAAGTCCTAATACTGATGGACTCAAAGCATACTTTTCTGATTTTGTCTGTTGTCCGGTTTATGAGAAAGATGATTGGCCTTAAAGATGAAATGTATAATCTTTACATTATTAAGCAAAACCTATTTGAACCAGTTGTAAATGTTTTTGTGCAAAATGGACCTCGGTATAATATGTTAAATTCAGCTATTATTGAGCTATTTGAATTTATAAGACAAGAAAACATCAAGTCTCTCATTGTAAACATTGTGGAAAAATTTTTTATTGCTTTTGAATCAATTGAATATGTCCAAACTTTTAAAGGGTTAAAGACTAAATATGAAGAGGAGAAGAAGAAAGAAAGTCGAATACAAAGGTATTTACATAATATAATATATGAGAAAATATGTTGTAGACATATCAAAGTTACAGAGGTAAAAGTCAAGGAAGACATATGTTGTAGAGGAAACACAGAAGAAAAAGAAGAAAAAGAAGAAAAAGAAGAAAAAGGAGAAAAAGAACAAAAAGAAGAAAATGGAGAAAAAGAAGAAAAAGAAGAAAAAGAAGAAAAGGAAGAAAAGGAAGAAAAAGAAGGAGGAGCTATTTTACCAATGGGAAGTGATTTTCCATGTCATGATGACATATTCATGAAAATTAAAGAGACAAATGAAAGAGAAAATGAAATAGAATGTCCTAAAAGAAAATCATCTGAAGCCTCTGAATGTTCTCCATCTCAAGGTGATGATTCTGATAATGGAATGAGTACAGTTCACTGTAGCAGCCTGGTTCCTTTAGTGGATTACCCATATGATACTGATGGTGACAATGATGATGATCCTTATGGTAAAAATGAAAATAAAAATGAAAATGCAGGTGAAGAACCCCCTCAAAAGAAACCTAACCTTAGTTCATAAATCATATGAGGCCCTTATCTCCTAGTTCAAATAAAATTTTATAAATATCACAAATTGAAAAATGAAATTAAAAAATCCTTCTCCTATGGAGTTTTAGATATTTTTGAATAAAGAAAAAAAAAACTAATGAATAAGAAGTCTCAAATTTATATAATAAAAAACCTCCCGTAATATAAATGCATAGTATAAAATAAGAGCAACTAAGTCATAACTTTTTATCAAGAACATCTTACTTAAACAACATGGTTTGGAAGGAGGAACGAGTTTGGTAAAGCAATACAATTTTTATTAAAGTCTTCATATTCGAAGCAACTGTAAAGGGTTTATCGCAAAGCCTTCTTTCTAAAACTTATCTAGCAAAGGCATTTTTTTTCAAAAATTGAAGTTTGTTTAAAGTATCTTTTGTTTGTATGGAAGACAAAATCATACTGAAGTAAAAATAAAGTGAGACTTTTCAACATTTCTATGAAGACTTAACAGAACTTCAGCATTATTAATCTCAATGGGGAAACAATATTCAATGCAATTCTGTACAATTTTTGTGAATAAAGTGCTAAGCTGGATCATAAAGGAGCTGTTTTTAATGTGCTTCTTTTTAGATAAGAAATATCAAATTTCAGTATCAATATAGTACTATTCCTAATGTGGTCTATGAAGGGTCTTCAGGGAATAAAACATGATGCATGAAATACCCAGTTTGTAAAAGATAATGAAGCTTTGTCCTTTTCCCTAGAAAATTTTGACAAGAGTTTCTGGGTTTGGTGATTGTGTATTGGATGGATCCACAGATATGGCAGTTTCTGGATGGTTGTTCCATCAGTCTTGCTCTACATTTTGTATTTCCTCTCATGGTTATTTTCTACCCTCTCTAAGAAGGACCAAAGTATCCACACTTTGTTCTTTCTTCTTAAGCTTCTTGTGGTCTGAAAATTATATCTTGGGTATTCCAAGCTTCTGAGCTAATATCCACTTATCAGCAAGTACATACCATGTGTATTCTTTTGTGATGGGGTTACCTCACTAAGGATATTTTCTAGTTCCATTCATTTGCCTAATAATTTCATGAATTCATTGTTTTTAATAGCTGACTAGTACTCCATTGTATAAATGTATCAGATATTATGTATCCATTTATTTGTTGAGGGACACCTGGGTTCTTTCCATTTTCTGGCTATTATAATTAAGGCTACTATGAACATAGTGGAGCATGTGTNCCAGTGTGGATTTGAATTTATGATCTTACAGGGAATGTGGGAACAAAAGAGATAAGGCTGTATCTATAATTCTACAGTCCTGGATGTACCCCCAGGCAAACACTGGGCATAGGACCTCAAGGAGAAACATGAAGTTTCTCAAATAAAGATATAACCTACCAAAAAATGTATTTATCAGACAGAATGAGCAAGCAGAAATGCTTATCCAGCTTCTAATGGCCGAGGCCCTAATACAGACAAAATTTCACCATACTGCTTGTACTTGAAACCCTCAAAGCCTTTTATCAAGTAACTCTTCAGTAGGTGCCTGTGCAGATCCTCTTCTTTCCTCCATCGACAAGGTATCTGGAATCACGGACTGGTTCGAGAGCCAGATGAGCAAGAGAGCAATGCCTAAAGAGACAGAAAAACGAATTGGGACCTTCTTAAACAGGGCATTCATTCATTTGTTCATTCACTCATGTATCCCAGATACTTCTGCAGCTTCTGCAGTGTGGTAGGCAGCATGTTAGAGATTCTGGTTGTGGCAGCAAATAAGATCAACTGATCTGGTTCCTAATGGACTTACAAGTTTGTAGGAAAGGCAAAGATTTGTATTCAATAGAGTAGGCGCAGAGAGTTTCAGAAGCATTTTAAGCAATGAAATGAAATGAAATGATATGACCATATTTCTATTTTTAAGTCATTTAGTAATTCTAGGTGGACAGTGATGTTGCTCCAGCTTCTTTATCATAGTAGTGACAATTCTGTTGGAGTAATTATGGATGATTGGCTAACCTGAGAACAAAACAAAATAAAAAAGAAATGATTACTCTTAAAACATTGAAATATGGAAGGGTTTGTTATTCAACCTCAAGACTTATTCAGCAGGAGAATGCTTTTGCTTCTTTGATTTAAAAAAAATAGATCAAAAATGTCTTGAATGTTCCAATTATTTTCTTATCCAAGGCAAGAAGGTTCAAAAGTTTAACAGATGACCTTTTCGAGTTTCTTATGGTTTTGCCGTGTATGATTTATTAAGTGAAAGTAACTCCAAATAAAACATGTAATTATGACAGGAGTAAGGATGTGATCAAAGTCCTTCAAGCTCTGTGCCAGCTTTCCTTCCTTCCTTCCTTCCTTCCTTCCTTCCTTCCTTCCTTCCTTCCTCCCTCCCTCCCTCCTTCCCTCCCTTCTTTCTTTCTTTCTTCCTTTCTTTCTTTCTTCCTTTCTTTCTTCCTAACTTTATAGAGAAACTATTTACAAAGTGCTTAGTATAGACTAGCTGGCACTGAGGAGTTCTTTTCATCTTTACTTTCTGCCTTTCCTCATCCCTCCCTCCCTTTTATTTGTCTTAGAGTTTAAATCCCTTTTATTACTGTGAATGTTTCTGCTGAGTATGGATATGAGCAACACCTAATAAAGAGCTTCGTTTTTATTCAGTATGGGTAACCGTGTCATTGTTCTCAATGACTTAACCTTCCTTTCCCTATAGGAGGGTTAAATGTCCCCACCTATTGCCAGGGAAACTAGCCATTGCTCCTTTAGGAGAACTATTATTTTTTTCATTCCAGTGTCATTGCTGACTTTCTGTTTTGCTCTGATGTGCTGTCTAGTGAAGTGGAAGCTTCTAGTTTCTTTGGAAAGCTAGTTATGTCAAATGATGCTTTGCTGGGGCACACAGGTGAAAGGATGTCTTGCTAAAGCAAACACACGAAAGACTGTTTTCCTGAAGCAGACACAGGTGAAAGGATGTTTGATATAGCAGACACGTGAAAGGGCACTTGATGAAGGAGTGTAAATATGAACCCACAGACAACAGGAGCTGGAGTCTTCATTTGGTTTGCTCTGCCTCATTATGCTTTGCTAAAGAAACACATGTATTGGTTAACCTTACATTTTTGAGATCAACTTGTGGTAAAGCTACCATTGAGAGAAACTCACCCAAGAACTGCTCGTGAGGTTCCTGAGGCAGCTTGCTGCTTCTGTGGCCTCGCCCCAGGCTGGTTGACAAGCCTGATGTAGTTCAGGATTGAACTACAGCTGCCTGGTGTCTACTTGCTGAAAGGACTGGACTGTAGCTGCTGGTTCATGCCTGGTGTCTGCCTGCCTAGAGGACTGGTCTGCAGCTGCTGAATTGCATTTGGTGTTATGGGACTGAACTGCTGCCCAAGAAGATCAAGCTCGCCCCCAAAGAGCTACTGCTAAACAGGCCCACTTCCCCCATATCTTAACTTTTCTCTTCCACTCCCTCTGCTGGGTGGTGGGCTAGAGGAGAGCTTGAATCCTTATTCAAAGTAGGGCATCTTCTTGGAGGCATGGGGAGGGAGGATGGGTTGGAGGTTTTCTGGGAGGGTGGAGGAACTGGGAAAGGGTATAGCATTTGAAATATAAATGAAGAATATATTCAATAAAAAGAAAAAAAAGAAAAAAGAAAAAGAAAAAAGAAAACGTCCTGACCAGATTGGCCTGTCAGCAAGCCAGTGATGCTTTTTCTTGATGATTGATGTTGAGAGAGTCCAGCTTACTGTGAGTGGTGTGATTCCTGGGTGCAGGCTGTCCAAGCCATGAGGAGCAACCCAGTAAGCAGCATACCTCCATGGCCTCTACATCATTTCCTGTCTCCAGGTTCCTGCCCTGCTTGAGTTAATGCCCTGACTTAGCAGGATAATGGACTATAAGCTATACTATGAAATAAATCCCTTTCCCCCTCCATGTTCCTTTCCTTTTTTTTATTGGATATATTCTTTATTTACATTTCATTTCCCTTTTCCTGGTTTCCCCGCCCCCTCC
>BDUI01001343.1:173169-188988 GCA_002335545.1 Apodemus speciosus
ATGAATGTCTTTTGGGGTTCTGGGTAACCTCACTCAGGATAATAGTCTCAATAGTTTCAAGTTGCCTGCACAATTCATGATGTCTTGTTTATAATACCTGAATAGTATTTCATTGTGTAGATGTACCATATTTTGTCTCTCCATTCTGCAGTTGAGGGACATGTAGATTGTTTCTAGTTTCTGATAATTATGAATAAACCTGCTATGAGCATAGAATGTCAAGTGTTTTTGTCAGATGGTAGATGAAATACTCCCAGGAGTGGTAAAGCTGAATCTTGAGGTAGAACTATTCCAAGTTTTCTGAGAAACTGCCACATTGATTTCAAAAGTTGTACAAGTTTACTTTCTGATCAGCAACAGAGAAGTTTCCCCTTTGATCCACATCTTGACCATCATGTGATGCTGCCTCTTCGGTTTATGATCTTAGCCATTCTGATAGGTGTAAGATGGAAACAGAGTTATTTTGATTTTCATTTCTCTGATGACTAAGGACTTTGAACCTTCCCTTAAGTGTTTCTCAGCCATTCTAGATAACTCTATTGAGAATTATCTGTTTAGCACCTTACCACATTTTTTAATTGTGTTGTTTAGGTTGTTGGTGTCTATCTTCTTATATTCTTTGTACATTTTGGATATTAGCCCTCTGTCAGATGTAGGATTGGTGAATATCCTTTCCCAATCTGCAGGCTTCCATTTTGTTCCAATTGGCAGTGTCCTTTGCCTTAAAAATGATTTCCAGTTCCATGAATTCCTGATTTATCAATTGTTGATATTGGAGCCTGAGCCATTGGTGTTCTGTTTAGGAAATTAATTCCTTCATCAATGCATTCAAGGGTATTTCCCACTTTCTGTTCTTTGAGGTATAGTGTGTGTGGTTTAATGTTGAGGTCCTTGAATGACTTGGACTTGAGTTTTGTGCAGGGTAATAAATATGGATCTATTTATTTTCTTCTGCAAGTAAAACTCTACTTTGACCAGTACCATTTATTGAATATTCTTTCTTTTTTCTGTTGTATGGTTTTGGCTTATTCATCAAAAATCAAGTGTCCATATGTGTGTGGGTTTTTTCTGGGTCTTTGATTCAATCACATTGATCAACGTGTCTGTTTCTGTACAAATACCAGGCAGGTTTTATTTTTTGAATCACTATTGCTGTGTTTTTCTCCACTTGGTTTGATTTTGGTTACTGGTTTACTGCATATAGCCCTAAGTGCCTCCATAAAGAAATTAGAGAGTTCTCATACCAGCAATTTAAAGTACACCTGAAAGCTTCAGAAAACAAAGCAAAACAAAACAACAAAACAACAACAAGAACAACAACATAAAAGACCCAAGCACACCAAAGAGAAGACAAGAGTTCAGCTACAATCAATCATATAGAAACAAAGTAAACAAAAAATAGAATCAAGTAAACAAAGAACTGGTTCTTTGAGAAAACCAAGAGGATACCTAAACCCTTAGCCAAACTAACTAAGAGACAGAGAGATATTATTCAAATAAATAAAACCAGCAATCAAATGAGACACATAACAACTGACACTTGAAGTTCAAAGAATCATTAGCTCTTACTTCAAAAACCTGTACTCCACAAAATTGGAAAAATCTTAATGATACTGATGATTTTCTAGACAGATACTACTTACCAAAGTTAAAATCAGGTAAATTATTTAAACAACCCCATAACCCAAAAGAAATACAAGTGGTCATTAAAAGTATCCCAACAATAACAACAACAACAGCAGCAGCAGCAGCAGCAATAGCAGTAGCAGCAGCAAAATGCTCAGGGCCAGATGGTTTTAGTGATTTAGAGAAATCAGGAATATGGGGCACACACCTAAAGACAATAAAAGCATTATATGGCAAGCAAATAGCCAATATCAAAGTGTGCTGGTTCTTAATACAAGTCCAATTAAATGTTTCCATACATTTTTCTGAACATGGGGAGGAAACAAGATTTGTTTCTAGCATTTTTTTTTTTTTTACTTTGGAGGTAAGGTTGTTTTGGGCTCCAAATCAATTTGAGGGTGTTTCCTATTAGAATATTTTTGCTCTGTCTATTCTCTTCACATTCTTGAGAAATTTTAAATCCACAGTTGAAGTTCATTTTTGTGTTAAGTGACCATATTGTTCACTAAATAGCTAAATGTCAAATTATTTTTCTTTTGGTTCCACTTTACATTTATTTTTACTTGGCTTTTGCATTACTTTTTGCAAGTTTTTCTATTGTTGATTGTGCACTAAATATCTAAAAATATTTCCATCATTTTATTTGTTTCTTTTCACTGAAAGTGTTCAGTTTACTTAGTTTGTTAATATTCCAGAACCAATAACTTAAACTGTATGATTTCTGACCTCAATTTCAACTTTGTGGTTGATACTGTGTTCACTATATTAAAGATTTATTGTTATTAAGTGCCATATATCTGACAAGAAATAACATGTACAAGCAASCAGTATAATTGCCCACTTGTGAGAGGTTTGTGAGCTACATGTCTCCATAGTTTATGAATCAGTGCCCTTGCCCTAGGCAGTTCCATTTGACAGGTAAAAACCTTTTAGTTGAATAATAAGTTCAGTTTAACTAAGTCTCCATTGTTTCAATCATTTCTTAGGGTACACTTACAACACCTTGAACATTATTGAATATTGTTTCTTTTAATGAATAGCATATTTCTAAAATGATAGATAAACTGCTCTTGAATGAGATGAATCAACTATGAACTATGTGAGGAACTTTCAAACATATATTTTTTTAAGTATGCATTGTTTCTAAGCATGCATTTGGTCTTCTAATTACATGCATGTGCAGTAAATCATGTTTTATGTTTTCTAAAATTAAATTTTGTTCAATTGCAAAACTACTAATATGTACGTCTTATGATATTAGATGTAATGTGAATTGTTTTATATATACAAATAGCTAATGCATATATGTAATAAAATTAAATGTTACACAGCTTGAGATGTCATGTTACTTTAAAATATATTAGGTAGGTGGATGTATATTTTTATTTTAATTATGAATCTAACGATGGAACAAAGTATGATTTTAATTATGTAAATTTCTCAAATCTAGTACTATCAGAAAATAAGCAATCAGTCACAAGCAATCCTTGTTTAGGTGATAATAAATCACAACTATGTTTTAATAATATACTTATATCTAACATAATTGAAATACTGATTTGAAAAAATAGTAACTCAGGCTAGGGATTTTTCATATCTTTTGCTTTAGTTTTCCTTACAAATTTATTTGTAAATGATAACTGTAACAACTTCACAATAATTGGATTTTGGGTAGATATGAGAAATGCTAAGATTTTTCACCCATGTTATTCAAGAGACACTGATTGGGTAATTACTTTCTTCCAGTATTATACAAAGTGTGTAATTAAATTTCTAATGTTATGTTACTATGGTCAATTTTCAGCCTAAAAAATACTTACGAAAAGACTTATAAAAAGTCTTATACACAAGTGCAATATTTCTATGTATGTAAAATTACCTTTGGTAGTACCATAAGGATATACCTTTTGAAGCTACATTATGCAATAAAGTCCCCATATACCTACTCTAGTTGTATCACTTTCCAAAGGCATAAGTMATTGCTGCTGTTTCTATTGTTCTTACTGGGAAGAATGCTTTGTTTGTAAAATAAAAACTAAGTGTCTCAATTACATAAACATAAAATTATTTTGGTATGCATATATTGGGAAGAAGCATTATAACTAGCCATACATTACATAAATATTTGTTTTATTTTACGTTCTGGGACATGAAATACACATTATGGGTAAGCTATGTACTACTCTGTTATATCCACAATCCTGATAATTGTTTAAATTTAATAAAAGCCCACAATTTTTATTTTATTAAAATAATTAACTGGATATCATTATACCCACAGATTAAAGGGTCTCTCAACTCTTACTAGAGAAACCTCTGTTTGTAATGGATGGTGATCAACACAGAAACCCAAAACTGGCCAATTTATGAAAATTAGAGCCTTTAGAATATTCCAACATAAGTGGAAATATATACATATATATGACACAGATACCATTCTCCCATAAAGCTTCAGGGTTCATAATATAAAAAGATGGGAAACAGCCATAGAACAGCAATAACATATGTGAACTCATAGTGGTTGTGACAGCATGATCAAGACCCATATAAGCTCAAGCCAGAGAAAATCCAAGAGTAGAAAGGGAAATTGGGTGCACGATGCCACCTCTATGTGAGAAGCTATTACCAAGTATTATCTATTGTCAGAAGTAATGTTAAAGTTTTTAAGAGAGTAAACTATGTTAAATTGAATGTATTCCCATTGAAGGGCACATATCTAAGAATATTTGGGCAGCATAGGTTGGCCATGATGGGGAAAATATAACAAATTATAATTTTGGGTGGGTATGGAAATGTGGTAAACATGGGAAGAGTTGAAATAAGGACAGTCAATATGTTGAAACCACTCATAAAAATTACAGTTACTAATTAGAGTGCCTAATTAGATTGAAGTATACATAGTGCCTCAAAAATCTCAATGCAATGGTAATTTTTGCAAAATATAAACATGATCTGTTTGTAAATTTCTACCAGCCTTTAAGGTTTGTGGTAGGTATTTATGGGAAAAATGATTATAACCATACCCGGTTGTTACATTATTTCTATATCTCAGTAACTATTTCTATCAAATGATATTATTAGCATTATATGTGCTTAGTAAATCGTCATCAAACAATATGATTGAGGTTTAGGTGTATTTCCAAGTGAACATTATACTTGAAACGTGAAGCTTATTTTTCATTTACAATTATATCCTTACACAAAAGGCATATCCTATTAATGCTTAACATAAAAYTTATGAATATTAAAAACTAAGCTTTCAATCTATCTTTTCAGAGATACTCTGTTTTCAAAGATTTATCCACTTTGTGTAGCTATGCATAAAAAGTCAGAAAGAATACCATATATATGAATATATCTGAAAAAGGATAATATTTTGCTCTCAATTTAGATTTCTGAGCAAGAAGATGGACATAAAATGTGCGTACAAGATATGATTTTTTTGAGATGTGACTAGAAGTCATAAGAAATTCACAGGTTATCTCTGACAAGTATGTGTAGCTGTTAATCCAAGGATCTCACTTACTATCATACTTCTTCAGATAGTGAATCAAAAGAGTATAAACTATAAAGCCTTTGAATAAGGGACTGTTGTGGGATTATAAATAATTCACCCCAACTCCTTATGGCATTAAAATGATGATATTATATTACTGATCTATGACTATGTCACACTTTTTTCTGTTCATGTTAGATTCTCAGTTTCTACTTAGTTTTATTTTCTCACTTAGGTATTTCAAAAGTAAGAGTATAAGAAATTAGTATTTTCACAATGTATTTCTTTTTAGAAATGATCATGTGTGAGCAACTAACAGRCATTTATGAAGCCCTAAATGATGACACATTTTCAATATTTTCTTCCTTCTCTATTGTCCATTACATTTGAATTTCCTGACCAAAATAATTACAGCATGAAGGAAATTGATATTAAAAGCAAGACTTTTGATGCCAAGTTAACAGTAAATATCATCATAATAATATGTATCATTGATAAATTATGGAAGCACTTTATGCCTTCCCCTCATCAAGGACTAGTACCATGGGTCACACTCAAGGACACTAGCTGTTCACCACACATGAAATAATTCCAAAATAATCTGTCATGTGTGGTTCAATGATCTCCAGAAATAATGAGTTGGCTAAACTTACCCCAAATTCCCTGGTGTGGCTATTTAAAAAGTGATGAATATTCAGAACTACTGAGGTATCAAAGAGGATAATTAATGTGGTTATTATATAATTCCTGTAGACTTAACATATATTTATGATTGACATATACCCTGAAAATACACAGAATTAAGAAACTAATAAAGAAATAAAACAAAACAAAACAAAACAAAACATCAGGCCCCACTACATGCCTCAGTGTGGAAAGGTACTTGTTGCATAGCCCAAGGACCTGAGTTCAATCCCTGGGTTCCACATAAATGAAATAGAGAACTGACTCCTGATGCTGCTAAGACAAAGGATCTGAATTGTATCCCTGGAGTCCACAAAATGGAAATAAAAAATGAGTCCTGAATCTGTCCTCTGAACTCCACATAGGTGAAATAACACAAATCAGCAATGTATAATCACAAACCCACAAGCACACAATATATAAATAAAAGCTTTTTTAAAATTGGAATGATTAAAGGATATCTTTCTGTTTAGTGTGTTAGAAGACTTACAACTTTGCCAATTTCTGTTATTTCTTTTGCTATAATGAAATAGTTGGAGAGATATCTGATTCATTAGAATAGATATATAATATGAGATGCCAATATCACTTTACAATAATTTAGTCAATTTAGTCTTATAATAACTACACTAATCCCTCCAAGAGAAAAGAATCCCAATCACTAAATGAGAGTTTTACTTCCTCAACATGTATCTACAACAAGGATTAAATCATAATAAGAGTTTGGTAGAGATAAAGCATGTTGAACAATGAAGATACTTCCAAGAAATAGATCATTATAATAATGTGGAAGGTGTTACAGGAATGCATAGAAAGAACAAAGAATTCCTTATCACTACCAATGTTATCCAAGGAAGCTTTATACTCAGAAAGTAATACAACTGAGACAACTTTGAAAGGTGAATGGTAAAATGTACTGTAAAGATGAGTAAGAAAAATGACACTGCAACCATATGAGCCTTTTCTATATGCATTCCAGCTCCTGAATAAATGACACAGAGACTTATATTTAAAAGCTTGTAGCCTTATGCTAGGCCTTTTTCCCATGAGAACATAATTCAATTATCTCATTTATGCTAATTTAAGTTATGCCTGTTGGCTCTTCATTACCTCTCCTCAGTTTCATACACCTGACTTCCCCTGCACCTCTCACTTTTCCCAAATTTCTCTCTCAGCCAGATGTCCCATCTTACTTATGCTATGGGCCACAGTAATTTTTATTTTAACCAATCAAAAAGTGACTTAGGCAGGAAAGGATAGACAGAGACGCTTCTCACTGTGTCCAAAATTATCACCCTAACATTCAACAGAGGCCAAATGAATAACAAAGGTAACATTACATTTAAGCATATTCTTATTTGAAGAATGAATAATCTGGAGATACTGTACTGCTACAAATAAGAATGTGTTGCTCTAGGATAAAAACAAATTTTCAAAATAGTTTTATTTTGAATAATGTAGAAAAAACAAAGATTTTAAGCAAAGCCCATTATATGATAACTCATTTAACAGTATAGAAAATAAACTTAATAAAAAACGATGTTTTAATTTTTTATTGTTATTTTATTTTTTAGTATAATTCACATAAAGATTACACATATTTATAATGATAGATAACAGATATTAAAATGCATTGAGTTAAAAGCAAGTATTCCAAATTTTCCATAGCTTGCAACATTTAATAGTGAACTCAAAGGTAGAATAATGTTAACTTATGGAACATGGAATAAAATCCTAATTTGCTTTTACTAAAAAATGAGTAAGATGAGGTTGGAGAATTGGCTGAGTACTTCACAGTATATGTTGCTCTTGTACACCCACATTTAGGTCCATGCCAATATAAAGGCATGGAAATTAATGATCAGAATTTTAAGGCATAATTATTTTTCTGTATATAAAATAAGCATGAAACAACTTGGGTCAGAAATGAAGAATTGTCTTACACTGAATAAAATTATTTCACTTAACCATCAACTACATGTGTTACAGAGATACCATAATACTGAATTGTTTAATGACAGTATAGTCATATTAGTTTGTATACAGACACTAAATTGTTTTTATAATGACAAAATCAATATCATTTGAAGTTGTGTCTCTCAGAACAGAACCTTTTACTTGAATAATGTAAGATGGGAAATTTTTCATAACAAAAACACTCACAAAAACATACCCCAACTATATTTAAGCCAGGACTAAAAATAATTATGTGTAAACTATAAAGCAAATCTAAGCATTTGAAACTACAATATGAAAAATATAGGTGGAAAACTTTTGCTGATTAGTTTCAAATATTGCATAGATGATCACTAACACAAAATAGCCTTCTAGAGGGTAGAGATAGGTGCCATAGAATGAAGGGAAAAGAAAATCCTCTAAGAAAAACACATCTGTAAGGTCATGTAGTTAGCTTACAACACTGATACGCTGACATTTTTGTAGTCCCTGTTTCTTAAGGTTTGAACCTGGATAAGAATCACTGTTATTCATATTAATTCCTTTCTCATTTTAAACAAATGATTACTTTTTATTCCTCTATTTATACTCTATCATTTAATATCAAGTAAGCAGAAGTCAAATGTTGAGTTCCGTAGCTATCTGCTGCTACCGCGGACTGGTCCCTGCAAGAGAAAACTATGGGATGGATGGGGAAAGCAGCACAAAAAGAATTG
The DNA here is from genome assembly GCA_002335545.1 of Apodemus speciosus. Lineage (NCBI taxonomy): Eukaryota > Metazoa > Chordata > Mammalia > Rodentia > Muridae > Apodemus > Apodemus speciosus. The sequence continues at coordinate 181,648 of BDUI01001343.1, forward strand.
GGTCAAGGAGACATTGCCTTTCAAGACCCGAATTTTAATAAATGTAACCCAATATATAGTCTGGAAGATTCCATGCCCCCAGGCATGAGGTGGAGTCTTGGGATCTTGCCGGCTCCAGATCTCAGCAGGTGGTTGGCTATGGAATGCTTCCAAGGCTTCCAGGTGAGGCTGGGTTGTTCTATATAGAACAAAGTCCAGGAAATTCAAGGGCTGAGCAGAGCAGAGGCCGAACTGCCTAGCTTGAATGCTGAAGTGGGGGAAGGGACAGTCAAATAGTGTGCTTGAGATAACAAGTGTATGAATCTCAGGGAGATGATGACCCATAATGTATGATGCTTAGATTTTGACACATGGTAATTATATAATTCTATATCGATGAGCATTTGAATTATTCTTCAAATTTATACATGTCCTATTTCTAAAATGATTGTAAAAGCTTTTCCATTTAAAATAACAGATTCATAAACTACAAAGTTGAGCCTTTAAAATTATTTTAAACATACCAATTACTTTTATTCATTTAAAATGTATAAGCTACAAGGAAATTTTTGGTAAAGAGTTTGGAATAGCCATAATTTCTTATAAGCTTCACAATGAAATAGTCATATACAGTCTTGAGGTTGTATAATTATATTCTTTCTTTAAAAAACAAACAAACAAATGTTCCTTAAACATTCATAGAATACATTTTTGTCATAACATTTCAAACTCTAAATTCCTCCCAGATATTGTTACTCTCCCTACACATCCAACTTTATGCTCTTTCTCTTAAAAAATTATACCGCAAAAATCATGGAGTCCAATTAGGTTTGACTAATTAGTTTTGAGCATGGATACTGTACAGAAATGTAGTTGATATTCCCAGTGTCACTGCAGTGTCACTCCTTGTTCTAGCACCTGTCTGTAGCAAATAGCTTCTTGATTAGGAATGTGACTTCATGTCCCTGTTCTCTCCTCTGTGCTTTGATTTTTGTCTGTCCTGAGCTTATTTATGTTCTCACAGTCTCGGTGAGATCACATGTGATGTGCATCTGTATTACTGTATCTAAAAATGCCATGTCCTTAAAATCGATCACCAACTTTGGCTCTTAAAATTTTCTGCATAGATCCCTTGATGTTAGGATGAGAGGTGTAGTAAAGATATAAATATCACACTCAGGGCTAAGCACTCAAAAATCTCCCAATCTCTGCACCATGCAACCCTTTTCTAAGCCTCTGTGTTAATAATCATCTATTGTAAGAAGTTTCCCTAACTAAATTTGAACAATAAACTGATCCATGGATAGGATAGAAATAAATTATTAAGGTTCTGTTTATTACTGTGCTCATTTATTAAAATAATAGTAAAAAATCTTCTAATCACTGTAATCTACCTAGTCAAAGTTCTTGGCATCATGGTATGGACCTTAAATAAAATAAAATATGTATTTGGTTATTTCTCTAACGTTCATAAAACTACTACACTAGTGGGAATTCAAAGGGTTTTTTTGTTGTTTTTGTTTYATTTTATTTTCTTTGTAAGTACTTGAATCCCAGTGTGTCTATGTAATCAACTTTTTTTTTGAATGAGATTGAGATGAAAATGATTTGTTCCATTTAAGACAAGATAATGCTCTTTTTTAATCAAGAACAGGAAAATATATTTTATTTATTTATTCATTTGTTTATTTATTTATTTACTTATTTATTTATATGCATATGCTCATTCATGCTTGTGGTTGAGTGAATACCACGCTCAATGTTTGAAGTGTTGTACAAGCTGCAGAGATGGATTCTTTCTTCTTAGATGGGATATTCTTGTGGTAGTGAATAGATTAATTTTCTAAGTGTTTATGAAATATTGCTTACCATGGGACAGAAAGATACAGGTATCCTGAGTAAAGAACTACCTATAAGTTTTGAAAGTTGTTTTGTTTTTTCTTGTGTATAGTTTTAATACAGCATCATTGAGAATCATTCTAAATATTTCATACTGTTGCTTGCCTAAATACTTATTCTTCCATACTGTTTTACTTCCTTTTGGAATAATTTTCTTTTTTCCTGAAGAACTCCATTTAATATTTGCTTTAATGCCAGTCTCTGGAATCATCCTCTCCTAAATATATTAAATTGTCTCTGAAAATTATTTCATTCATTTTAAATTATTGTAAGAGTATACAATTTAACTGTATTTGTTATTATTCTTCAGAATTTTAACTAGCTCATTCTATTTTMTCTCTATTATTGTTTTGTTCCTGTAAGAAAGAAAGCTCTAATTCTTGTTAGTGTGTGTGTGTGTGTGTGTGTGTGTGTGTGTGTGTGTGTGTGTGTGTGTTTTAAAGTAACTGTTTTCAGTGTTATTCTTTAAGGTCTACTGTATTTGTGTGTGGTATAACTTGTATTTCCTTCCATTGGATTCATAAGTTTTGGAATTTGAACTATCCTAAGTCACTTTGAGAAAATTTTTTCAATAACTTTAAATATTCTTCTTCCTCCATTTTATCAAACCTTTCATTGAGACTTTAAAGATCTTCCCTTAACAGAGAATGTATATACATGGAAAGAGACCTACTACTTCCCTGTTTGTCTTTTCTTTTCCGTGATAAAATACTTGACAGAGATAACTTAATGTCTTCAAAACCCTCTCTTTTGTACTCTACCTATTTATTACTCTTTCTTTCCCTGTGCATATAAATTTAATAAATAAATAAATAAATAAAAACAAAGCTGGCAAAAAGCAAGAAAATGCAAGGAGGAAGGGATAATTTGAGGCATGGCAGAAAGAAACAAAAAAATTAGGAAAGAAGTACGTTGAATTATAAAATGTCATGGGCCACCTCTATTGACCTATATGCTCAAGTGCTGCTGTATCAGTTAAATGTCCCTCATTATTCCAATGAATGCAACCAGTTATAGACCAAGCATTTAGTCATATGAGTCTACTAATTACATTTCAAAATCAAAACCAAATAAGCCCAAATTTCTCTTTCTATGACCGTGTGTGTATGTGTGAGTGTGTGTATTATGATAATAATTTAAAAACAGACCTTCGTTTATAGAGGAACATGGGAGAAGATAGAAGGGAGATGATTAATATATTATTTTAAACAAATTAAAAATAACACTTCCTAAATCATCACTATATCTATGTGAAAGAAAGCATATCAGCTACATTGGAGAAATTATAATAATTATAAAATAATACACAGAACTAGCATCAATTTCACAATCGAGTTGTTAGATTATTTATTAYATAATAAAAACTATAAAAATATTTAAACCAGTTGTAAATGAAGACATTGAAGTTTATTTAGGGAAAAATATTAAAAGGAACATTAGGCATACATTTACTATTGGTTATTTCTTATAGGAAGGTTTGACTTAGATGAGAGTAGCTGGTGAATCCAAAAGAAAAAATTCCATATATTTAAGAGTTCATGGTAATTGAAATTTGGCTGTAAAACAGCCAGTAAAACTGAGAGTCAGAGGGTTAAAACAAAGTAAGCAAATGAGTATTCAAACACAAAAGCAATGCAGAAATAGTTTATTACTCAAAATCTATGAAGTTTTTTTTAAAAAAATAACAGGTTATACATAATCAAAAACTGATCAAAGTTTAAATGCAGACAACACATAAATTTTAAACGCAGAAAACTTAAACTTGTTAAAATTCCTAGCATATTCTTAAAAATCAACAAAATAAGGTCAAAGTGTCAAAATATCAGTAGTTAGAATGACACAAGATTCTCAAGATTTAAATATATGAAAAATGGTGATTTAGTACACTGTATGCTGTAAGTATAAACATTTATGTCAATATAATATTTGCAAACAACAAAATACCAATGGCTAATAGAAACAAATTGTTACTGTATCACAAAAACACATATATTAGATCCTAAAGTTCCAGATCATTTCTAAAAGATGAATTGGGGTTGGAGAGGAAGCTCAGTATCTAAGAGCACTTGCAGGTCTTCCAGAGGAACCAAACTTTGCTTCCTGCACCCAGGTAATAGCTCCATACCATCTGTAATTCCACATCCAGGGTCTCCAATATTTTCTTCTGGTCTCTAAGAGCACAAGGCATGCACATGATGCATACAGATACATATAAGCAGAAAAAAATAGTCATATGCATTAAAATAATTTTTAAAGGACGATGATATATAAGACTATATTTCCAGGAATGGAGAGATTGCTCAGAGATTAAGAATACTGGCAGCTCTTTCAGAGGTCCCCAGTTCAATTCCCAGCAACCACATTATTGTTGATGACATCCATCCATAATAACCTCTGGTGCCTTCTTCTGGTGTCCATGCATACATGCAAGCAGAATACTGAATACATAGTAAAGAAATAATCTTTTTAAAGTATATTTGAAAATATTTGCAAACCAGACAAATGCTGTTTTCAAAGAAAACATTTTAAATATTGAGGAAATGATGGACAATTTTAATTATCTCCAGTAGATACAGAAAGAATTAAAAAGATGTTTTTGTTTGTGAGAAAAGTAGTTGTGAAATATGAAAAAAGTTTTAGAAACCATGTAAGAGAATATTGAGATAATTTATTATAAATATTAGAGCCCTAGTTCAGTACTGGTTTATTCTAGTACAAAAAATTGCATCGAATAGAAATAAAGTACCAAACTCCAATGTTTCTATATATTCCTCAACAGAATTTATCAAAGCAATTGAACTCAGGTCATCTTGCTTTGCCAAAAGCACATTGAGCTATCTCATTGACCTTTCTTTGAGATATCTAAGAGTGAAGGAGGTATCTATTTGTTTGTGTACTTTGATAACAATTGATGTTCTTCATGTGGTTATACAGTAATTTATGGTATTGGGTGCATTGAAGTTAATCTATCTCCTAGGCATTAATTCACCCATTGAAATAAATATAGTATTTAAGTTGATAATAATGTTAGCTTCAATATCTACCTATAAAGATTTCCATTTATGGAAAGTTACTTTTCTTAGAACTGGTGAAATCCAAGCCTATTTTAAAAGCTAATAGAACCCAAAACTATTGTAAAATAGTGTGTACTATGAATCAGATTGCTACATGTGTGCTATGAATCAGATTGCTAAGGAGTACTATTAGTACTAAGGAATATTAAGGAGTACTAATTTAAAGTTGGTGTCATCAGCTAAATAAAAGAATCCAAAGATATAATTTTCTTTTCTCTGGTTCCTGTATTTGTAGAAGATGAATCTGCATATTCAGTTAAGCTAAAGATGAGATTTAGTTATTTTCTTAGATTATCCTGCTGAGATATGAATATAGACACACATATCCTCTCATGAAAAATCAGGAGGAGACTTAATATAGAGAGAAGATGGTGTGGTGACTATGGAGAAATGATACAACAAAAAACTGATAAAAGAAGATATTGGCAGCCACTAAGGAGGCAAAGCTAGGTTGTTGCTAAGAATCTTCATAGGGAGTGAGACACAGTATGCATTTATTATATAATTAATAATTCTGACTTTAGACTTCTAGAAAGTAAAACTGTGAGTGAATAAATTCCTATTGTTTTATGTCATCATGTCTGTGATAAATTTATTAGGCCAACCAGATAATATGAATACAGTTGATTTTTACAAATCCACTCTAAGGCTCAGTGGGTACATTTATTCTAGAGAATAGATGAGGCATTTCCGAAAACATAAAGTTATTTTTATTTAATACAGGTATTTTTATGGAAAGTCAAAAATGTTTTAAGCAGATTTGGAGAATGCTAAGTGTTCATCCAGTCCATAATTTTCTGGTAAGTTGATTCCCAGTGGAAGGTGTTATACCTCTCTATATACTATGCAGACTGAAATTCAACAGTGTATTTTCTAATATTCATTATGGAGGAATATGAGATATCTGGGAGTGTATTCCATCATATGTAATTCCTTTGCTATTTGACTTAGGCTCTCCTGTTTGTTCCTGAGTCTGAAATCTTACCTCTTAGACCATTCAAATAAGTACAACTTGCTTACTTAACAAGCTGATTTTCTGACCACTGCATGTTAATATAGCTGAATTTGAGAGTTTCAGTGCAAGTCACTTATTCCAGATCTCTTTTTAGTGTCATGTTATATTCACGAAATAAGTGCAGCAGTAAAGTTGGTTTGCTTTTTCTCTTAGCCAGCTGGATATGAGATAGTGAAAGTGAATAGCATTAATAAGGATGGTCCCAACTTGAGACATTGAGGAAGATAGGATACTGAGAAATCAGTCATTAAGTGAAAGTAGCAGATAGGATCTTCCATTAGATGAAAAAGACCACAGCAAACAAAATGGAGTCAGAAGTGAATGAATCACAATGAATTTTTTAAACACTTTGTGTAAAAACTCAACTTTTTACCTAACACTGATAATAGATATAGTAGTAAGGCAGATACCACAGTGGATAGAAGCACTGGGTCATCTTTTAGAGGTCCTGAGTTCAATTCCCAGCAACCACATGGTAGCTCATAACCATCTATAATGAGATCTGATGACCTCTTCTAGCCGGCAGGCATATATGCAGGCAGAACACCATATACATAATAAATAAATCTTTAAAAAGAAAGAATTCTTGAAATAAGAATGCAAAAAAGGAGAATTATCTTAACAAATACAATATCATAGCATTCCTTGAATATTAATCAATATTAAGTAGCCTACCTAAAAATGTCTGTGTTTTGTATGATGAAAAATCTTTTGTTGGGATGGCTACAAAAAGACAAGGCCATTATTAGTAGGTTATGACTTTTAGTAGTGCCACTATTCTCTGAAACCAGGAGAAAACTGATCAATGGGCTAGTAGTCACTCATGCCTCTGCAAAGAAGTCTAACTAAAACTTTCAATTCATAGTAAAGTGGAATAGAACATGTGAGTTATAAAAAAATGGAATCTAAAATATCAGGGGAATCTTAATTGGAATGAATGTTTGAACTCTGTATTCCATGCTAACTCCAGGTACTATCAAAACTGAATATAAAGATTTTCTTACTATGAGAAATATATATATGCAATTTTGGTGTTAGAATTGAAGTGCTCTATGTGATTGAAAAGGGTAAGAATTGATTTTGACTATACAACATAACTTCTTAAAATGCTTTAATTAAAGATACAATCTATTCTATATTTTTCCAGTTTCTAACTTGTGAGAACGTGCTAGAATATTATTCCTCTATGGCTTACCATAAACAATATGATGTTCATTCTAGGAATTGTAAGAGTGGTTATTAAGGTATCCTATATCTCTGTCTCCTTTCTAAGTACAAATATATTATTTTCTTTGGAAACYATTTTTGTAAACTGCTATATACACTGGATTATAAACAGGTAGTAACAAAAACAAAACATATATGAAATGAATA
>BDUI01001344.1:64108-83339 GCA_002335545.1 Apodemus speciosus
CGTTTGAAATGTAAACAAAGAGTATAGAAAAAAAGACTATAGACATATAATCATTTTAGGTATCTGAGTAATGAATATGGGTTAGAATTGTCAGTTAATTGTCACAGTATTTTTTCCATCAAATCTGCGCTTTTTCATGTGTATTAATTGGATGTGCTGTTCTTTGTGTAAAGAAGAGAGACATTGAGAAGGTATATGTGTCATTTATGTTCCATGTCTAAAGGTAAACAGAAATCTGTCTGCCTGTTGTTGCACTGCAGTTATTTTGAATGATTTATTATTATCTGTCCCATTCTAGATCGGTCCTCTCCATGTACTCTAGCTGTAGCAATGCTTTTTGCGTACCCAATCTCACCTGTCCCAAGATTTAATCTTAATCGTGTGAATTTGCTGTGCACTCATTGGTCGTGAAGGTCCATTTCTTTCAATCCTTGTTTTCAGTGCCTCCCACAGTGCCTGTATCTTAGTTGTGCAGGAACTCTGTGTAGGAAGGCCCAGACATTAAACTACCTTTCTGCTTCAGCAGTTTTACCACATTAAAGGAAGTACTACATTTTGCGCCCCTTGTAAGATGCCAGTTGGTAAAATATTCAGCTTATTGTCATCTACTTAAAGACTGAATGAATTAGTTCTCTAAGACTGGCTACAGTGCTTGGTTTGCAACTTTTTGAACAGCCACTTGTGAAGAAATCCAGGAGAAGATCATGAGGCTTACTTGGGCTTTGATATTAAGAAAAGTATTTTAGGTGATAAAGGTACAAGACAGCTTCACTTGAGAAAAAAGGTTTAGTCTGAACATAGTCTGAACATTCATTCAATGTTTCTTGTGTGTGTTTTCCTGTAGATGCCGGAGGAGCAAGCATTCTGTGTTTTGGTGAATATTATGTATGATTATAAATTGAGAGACTTATACAAAAACAACTTTGAAGATCTTCATTGCAAATTCTATCAGCTTGAAAAACTAATGCAGGTAAGGAAAACTGGGAAATTTTTATCACCCATGAATTTGTTGTTATCAAAATCACTAACAGAGTTAATGAGCAATATTTAACTATGAAAGTTTAATGGATACAGTGTCCAAAATGTAAATTTATTTGTTTTGTTTTATTATTACTTTTCACTTTTCAGGCACAAAAGTTAGTTGTTTTTTTTTTTTTCCCAAAAGTTAGTATTCCCTGTGTGATTTAAAAGTTAAATAACTATATCTAATATATCAAGTTGGGCTCGATAACAATTTAAATACTTCATTTAAACTATCAGATACATTTGAGTCTGCTTCAATGTGAGCATTTGGTACAAAAATGGTTGTTTTTCTGTGTCTGTTTATCTCTCTATATCTATCTCTCTATATATCTATCTCTCTCACACACACATATACACACATACTACAAGATAAATATCATTATTAGGAGCTATTTATCTTGTACTGCACTCTTGTACAGTTTTATTTTGTCATTTTTATATGATCATGATTGGATTTTTAAAYGYTTGTTTGTTTGTTTGTTTGTTTRTTTATTTATTTATTTATTATCCGAATGCATTTATATTTGTATTTGGGTGACCATGACAGCCAGAGAGGGCAGTGGCTCTCCTGGGCTACCACTGCAGGTGGCTGTGAGCTCCCCGACTGGGTGTATGGACCCAAACGCAGGCCCTCTGAAGATCAACAAAAGCTCTGAGCTATTTRCCCTCTCTCCAGCCTACAGATCCGTTTTTATATCTAGTCATGTTTTAGAGTTTTCCAAGTGCTCAAAATTATTCCAGAACCATACTGTATACCTCAGTTAATGTTGTTTGAGAATTTGTAACATTTACAACTGACAGATAATAAAATTATCTAATCTTTATTTATTAAAAATTCAAATGAAATTATGGTCTGTAAGTGTGAAGATACATTTGTTTCTAGGTGGGCAGGAGGTGAGCCTTGTCTCTTACTGTGGACTAAGAATTTCACTAGAATGAAGGTGTTCTAAGGGAACAAGATTTTCCCAGGAAGCAAGAACTCTCGTGTTAGCAAGGATTATCTTGTCCCTGTCTTTTCTGTCCACACCCATCTGTCGTGTGTCCATCCCCCTCTCCTGTATTACCTCTGTGCACTGACATAGCAGGCCACCAGTCTAGGATGCAGCTCAAGCACAGCAGACAGCTCGATGCACATCGCAGTTGTAAACAAGAAAGCTTCTTCAGCAACATCCCCTAAACCTTTCCTCTGGGCTTTCAGGAGCAGCTGCCAGACCTGTACAGCCACTTCTGTGATCTGAACCTGGAGGCTCATATGTACGCATCCCAGTGGTTCCTCACCCTTTTCACTGCCAAGTTCCCGCTCTGCATGGTGTTCCACATCATCGACCTTCTGCTGTGTGAGGTACAGTGGCCCGCTTTATGCTGATGGCAACATAGAAAAGTCTGCTTACAAACAGCTACCTTCTCTTTTTCATAGTATTAACCCACACTCATGGACCAAATTTTGTTTGAATTTTTAATAAAGATTACATAATTTTACTGTTTGTCAGGAATAAAAAATATTAAGGCTTATATAATTTCCACAAAATAAAATTACATGGCTAAATTTGTGTAATTATATTCCTAATAAGCTTATATCTGTGACTAATACATCACCAGTGTAACTTTTAAAAAAGTTAAATGCATTTAGAGTCAGTGGTTTTTACTATTGATGCMCTTATACTACAATCAGGAATGTGAACGAGCCCTCCCCCCCATGCAACCCCACCCCATAATTAACTCCTCCATTTGTTAGCTCCCTTTGTGTATGTGGTATTTTTGGTTCCTCCAAGAAAGAAAAATGATAAACATTTTAGATGATGAGCTCTTCTTTCGCGTCCTACCCTGTCCTCTACTCTCTCCTTCACTTCCCCTTCCTTTATGACAGAGGCAAACCTACTGTTTTCTGCACGCCACAAGTGCCCTGCACTGAATTACAGCTTCGTCCCATTTAGAATGTTAGGCAATAGAACATGTCAGTTATTTGTTTCTTAAATACCTTTATTGTTTGTATTAGTGTACTTGATTCTTTTTAGTTCCCTTAGTTGACTATATATTTTATCTGTTTCCTTTGGGGCAGGGGTATGAGGATGGGGCCTCATCCTCATCCATGCATATATTCTACCACTGATGTACACCCCCATGCCTACCTTATTCTTTTAAATAATTTATTACACACACACACACACACACACACACACAGAGAGAGAGAGAGAGAGAGAGAGAGAGAGAGAGAGAGAGAGAGAGAGCTTATATCGTATTGTCTGTCAAAATGCTAACAAATGTTGACGACTTGCTTGAAAGGTAGTTTGCTGGACCAGGCATGATGGTGTACACCTTTATTCCCAGTACTTAGGAGGCAGAGGGAGGCAGTAGACTCTCCATGAGTTTCGGGACAGCTAGAACTACATACTGAGACCCTGGCTCAAAAAAAAAAAAAAAAAAAAAAAAAAAAAAAAAAAAAAAGAATAGCTTGATTGAAAAGAAAAGTGTATATTTAAATGAAAGAATAAATGTATACAAAAGTAAGACCACCCATTTTAATCACCTTTAACATTAGTAGCTTAAGTTTAAAAATAATGTTTGAAAAGTGCCTAAGCTATATAAAGCCTATAATTTTATATGTAAATATTACTGGACTTTTGCTCTCAAAGGCTCTTGTTATTAGTTGCATTGCATCTGAAATATGAAAGCATTTTGTAGGTGAGGAAGATTTTGAGTCATTTTTGAAGAAGTACTTTGGTAAGGAAGAGTTGAGTCTGCTAGATTCACAGAAAGAGATCTTGAATCCTGGTTATGTAACAGTGATTGATATTGATTGGTAGCACATATATTATCCTATTCATTTTACTTATAAATTAGTCTAAAAATGGCATTTTAAATGTGGAAAAGAGGCAAAGAAACTAAAACCTTCAATATGCTCTGATCCTCACACTATCCACAAGGGAAACTTGGGCGTTTATGCAAACATCCTGCTCTGGCTAATTATTCTGAATGGTCCTGGCTCACATTGTAATACAGTACTCTTTTAAAAAGAAAGCTAATTTAGATGTTTGAGTTCTGTAATCCTAAAACCAGTTAATACTCAAAATTAATTTTGCTAAGTAAGTCTTCACAGGCATTATCCCACATTATACACTACTTAAGAATAGTGAGGACCATGTGATATGCTGATGGCTTTTTACTATCTACAGAATGAGCTTGAAATTACTTACCATCATACCATATTGTCTTCTTAAAGAGATTGTGTTGTGATTATAAAAGATAAAGTGGTATAAGAATATGTTCTATGGGGGTGTGGTGAGGTGTGGGGGAAGGGGGTGTCTCGGTGGGCCAATGCCAAGGCATCCCTTCCCCCTGAGGGACCAGCCACATACCCATATAGCATAGAATAGAGTTTAGGGTATGGGGAAGGAAGTTAAAAGAGTAGTAAAGGCAGAGAAAGGCAGAGAGAAGAAAAGAGTAGAGAAGTAAGAGTCTGGCCATGACCATGTGGAATGAGGTGGGGAAGGAAGGGGAAGAGAGAGAGAAGGGCAAGAGAGAAGCAAGGAGGAAGCAGGAGTNAGAGAGAGAGAGAGAGAGAGAGAGAGAGAGAGAGAGAGAGAGAGAGAGCTTATATCGTATTGTCTGTCAAAATGCTAACAAATGTTGACGACTTGCTTGAAAGGTAGTTTGCTGGACCAGGCATGATGGTGTACACCTTTATTCCCAGTACTTAGGAGGCAGAGGGAGGCAGTAGACTCTCCATGAGTTTCGGGACAGCTAGAACTACATACTGAGACCCTGGCTCAAAAAAAAAAAAAAAAAAAAAAAAAAAAAAAAAAAAAAAGAATAGCTTGATTGAAAAGAAAAGTGTATATTTAAATGAAAGAATAAATGTATACAAAAGTAAGACCACCCATTTTAATCACCTTTAACATTAGTAGCTTAAGTTTAAAAATAATGTTTGAAAAGTGCCTAAGCTATATAAAGCCTATAATTTTATATGTAAATATTACTGGACTTTTGCTCTCAAAGGCTCTTGTTATTAGTTGCATTGCATCTGAAATATGAAAGCATTTTGTAGGTGAGGAAGATTTTGAGTCATTTTTGAAGAAGTACTTTGGTAAGGAAGAGTTGAGTCTGCTAGATTCACAGAAAGAGATCTTGAATCCTGGTTATGTAACAGTGATTGATATTGATTGGTAGCACATATATTATCCTATTCATTTTACTTATAAATTAGTCTAAAAATGGCATTTTAAATGTGGAAAAGAGGCAAAGAAACTAAAACCTTCAATATGCTCTGATCCTCACACTATCCACAAGGGAAACTTGGGCGTTTATGCAAACATCCTGCTCTGGCTAATTATTCTGAATGGTCCTGGCTCACATTGTAATACAGTACTCTTTTAAAAAGAAAGCTAATTTAGATGTTTGAGTTCTGTAATCCTAAAACCAGTTAATACTCAAAATTAATTTTGCTAAGTAAGTCTTCACAGGCATTATCCCACATTATACACTACTTAAGAATAGTGAGGACCATGTGATATGCTGATGGCTTTTTACTATCTACAGAATGAGCTTGAAATTACTTACCATCATACCATATTGTCTTCTTAAAGAGATTGTGTTGTGATTATAAAAGATAAAGTGGTATAAGAATATGTTCTATGGGGGTGTGGTGAGGTGTGGGGGAAGGGGGTGTCTCGGTGGGCCAATGCCAAGGCATCCCTTCCCCCTGAGGGACCAGCCACATACCCATATAGCATAGAATAGAGTTTAGGGTATGGGGAAGGAAGTTAAAAGAGTAGTAAAGGCAGAGAAAGGCAGAGAGAAGAAAAGAGTAGAGAAGTAAGAGTCTGGCCATGACCATGTGGAATGAGGTGGGGAAGGAAGGGGAAGAGAGAGAGAAGGGCAAGAGAGAAGCAAGGAGGAAGCAGGAGTAAGAGTAATAGAGGCAAGAGAGAGAGAGAGAGGAGGGGCAAGTAGCTCCTTTTATAGTGGGCCAGGCATACCTGGCTGTTGCCAGGTAACTGTAGGGAGGGGCATACCTGGCTGTTGCCAGGTAACTGTAGGGAGGGGCATACCTGGCTGTTGCCAGGTAACTGTGGGGAGGGGCATACCTGGCTGTTGCCAGGTAACTGTGGGGAGGGGCATACCTGGCTGTTGCCAGGTAACTATGGGGCAAAGCTTAGACAGAAGCCTAACAAGATTGGTCTGTGGTTACATTACAGAGTGTAGAGTGCATAGTTATTCTGCTAAATGGATTTCTCTGTCGCTTATGCAGAATAGCAGTGCTGTAGTTTAGTTTGCTGGATAAATGACTTTCTAAAGTTGCCCCTGAGCCCTGGCATCTGCCACTGTGTTTGCATCTTCTGGAACCTGGATTCACAACTTCTTGGAAAATTTAATCTTGAAGATGCTTGAATTTCTAGTGTTGAATACTAAGAAAATTATTCAAGTTTGTAGTAAAGAAATGCAAACAAAATGTATGTGTTTCTGTCCTTTGTCATTTGTAAGCACAGTGGTTGAAAGATCACAGCATTTTCTGCAATTAGTAAAACCACCACAGATGTTCCTCTCCTCACCTTCATCTTATACTGTGTTTTCATTTTTTTAAATTATTATACAAAGTAACATGTTTCGTTATTGCATTTAATATTTTTAAATTTTTTCTTTTTTCAGTCTAATTTCTAAGTCTTTTCTCTCCTCTCATGGACTCTTTTCTTTCTGAGAATAGATGTCCTCACCTAATACAGTAATTTCTAGATCTATTAATATTACAAAAATTTAATTTTTTCTTTTGGCTGAATTAAAGCTCATTGTGTTCCAGATTTTCATTACCCATTCATCTGTTGACGGACTTCTAGGTGGGGCGCATCCATGACCCTGGGTGTGCCTGTATCTCCGTAGTAGCCTTTAGAGTTTTTAGGATGTACCCAATAACAGTAGAGCTGGGTCATGTAACTTCAAATTTCCTTCCCTGTTGCTGGGATAAACACTGTGACCAAGAGCAGCTTACTCTGTGGCTTATACTTGCTGATCACAGTCTGTCACTGAAGACGGTCAGGTCAGGAACTCAAGCAGGAGCAAAGGCAGGAACCACGGAGGACTGTTGACTTATTCCCCTGTTTACCCAGCTTCCTTTGGCATACAGGACATTCCCACCTGTCCAGGGGTAGCACCACCCACTCATCTTAATGAGCAGCCAGGAAAATGTCTCTGCACCAACAGTCCCAAAGAYCAGTCATGGAAGCAATGACTTGAGCGAGGTTTCCTCTGGCCAAGTGACTATAATTTGTGTCAACTTGACAATAAAAAKGGGGGAGGGGAAAGAAARAACAAAACCCACTAGCACACACTGACTTCCATGGTCATGATATAGMGTTTGCATTCTCACCAGCTGTGAATAAGGTTTTGTTTTTCCTCCAAATCCTCTCCAGCATTAGTTTCATTAATGGCAACCTTTCTGACTGTAATAGATGGAAACTTAAGGAAGTTTAAATTTGCATTTTCCTGTATAAGGATGTTGAGTATCCCTTAAAACTTTACTTGCCATTTGTGTTTTCTCTTTTAAAAGGGGTCTGTTCAGTTTATTTACCATTTTTGATAATTTATTGACCAGCATTTTGGGGTTTTTGCATGCTTAATTTTTACAGTTCTTTATATATTCTAGATACTGTTACATATCCAAATCCGGCAGATTGTTCTTCCATTCTGTAAGCAATGCTTTTACTCTATTGATTTTCCCTCACCTGTGCAGAACCATTTTGGATTCATATAATCCATGTCAATATTTCATATACTGTTGGAATCCTTTTTACAGTGTTCTTGCCTTTYGTGTCCTAAATTGCTTTCCCCTAGCAGATTTTAAAGTAAGCCCTTTGATCCATCTTGGTCTGTTTTTGTGGGTGATAGATAAGTAGGAGATATGGATTTTATTTCATTCCTTTGTATGTGGCTATCCAGATTGCTAGTACAATGTGTTGAATAGGGTACTTTTTCTCTAAGGTATTTTGTAACAGATTTGTAGAAAAAATTGAAAAGATCAAAGATGTATATATTCATTTCTAAGTCTTGTGTTCTTTCCCACTGGTCCACACATGTTTACGCCAGTGCTGTGCTGTCCTTGTMACAGTATGTCACAGGGTACTCTGCTTAGGACTGCATTTGATATCTGTGTCTTTTGTGTTAACATATGAATTTTAGAATTTTCTTTTCTAGTTCTCTGAAGAATGTATTTGGAATTTTCATCAGGATTATATTTGAATCTATAAATTGATTACTTTGGTAACACAGCCATTCTTATATAACTAATTCTGCTAGTCTAGAAATTTGGAAGGTCTTTCTGTTGTATAGTGTCTCTTTGAATTCTTTTTTTTTTTKTTTTTTTTTYTTTTTYTTTTTTMKTKTATTAATAAAATTTTTACTGCAGAGATTCTTTACCTCATTGGGTAGGCTTATTTCTGTATCTGCATAGCTTTCCAAAAGGTGGGTAGGTTATAGTCATAGCATCATGATTTCTAAGGAAGTTGACAAAGTAAAGTAGTTCTTCAAAATAAACTTTGTGAGGAACAGTACATTAGTGTGCCTCGGGATGTTCATTCTTTCCACTAACACATCTCTGTCATCTCTGTCAAGGATTATTTTGCAAAAGAGCTATTGAATAAACTTTGACTTCCTGCCTGTCTGCTTTTTCTCTTTGCCCCTTTCCTTTTTCTAGTTAATAAAATATTTATATCAAAGGCTATTTTTTCCTATGTACTAAATATTCTAGTGGAAGAAATAGTCTTAAATAAACTATATACTGGGTCTTTTTTTCATATCTCTTTGTAAGTACAAATCTTGATGTTTGTCAGTTAATATTTTTTTGCAAATGAAAGGCCAGGAAATTCTTACAAAATGTTGATTTTTTTTCATAGTCATTCTAACAACAACAAAAAATACTAGCGAGTATAGCGTTTTACTCAAAGACCCTTTTATAAAGTGAAAAGGAAGACACCGAGTTTGACTTTCTCCTTAAGGAGCAAATCATCATGGTGTGTGCTCACTTGTTCACTCTGAAGTTAGGAATACAAGGTTCATTTAGCAAAAAGGGAATAATTGGCATTTTGGCAGTACAACTTGAGTTTTAAAACCACTTATTTATTAGTAATTGTTATTTACAATGCTGTATGGTGACCCGTGCTAATTCCCTAATTTAGTTGAAGAAGTGTGGCAACAGGTATAAATCAGAGTTCGGAAATATACTTTTTATGCTAAAAGGAATGCACTGTCTATAGCCTTTAGGCAGCAATTGAAAGGAAAATGATTTTAACCCCCCCCCCCGTTTTATCTGCTTTTGAGATAAGAAGCCTATTTGTATTAATATTATAGTGCACACATTGTGCTGTTAACCCATCAAGAATAAAATGCTACACTTTTTGAAATAACTTTTTCTTAGTATAACATAATCTTAGTATATATGTAAAACTTGATGTTTTCTCACAGAAAGAACATGTGTAAGGTAATCAGTACCAAGATCATATAAAACAGGATCATCTGCATTCCAGACCAGCTGGTCCATCCTCTCTGAAGCACAATCAGAAGCCTGATGCTCAGTCTTACACATTTGTCTGGCTTATTTTTGTTCTTTGTGCAATCATACATACAAACTTCCTGTGTAATTTCATTTACTCCTGCTGTATTTATAAGATTTCTTCATATTTTTCCTGCTAGATGTGGTTTATCTCCTTTTGAGTTGTTTCATTCAGTATAAGTATTCCTTATTTTTTTTTAAAAAAAAAAAGGAAAGATTTTTGTTGTGTTTTTAGATAGCTAACTTACCTGGATCAGATTATAATTCACAAAATGCAGTAAAATGAAACTCATTTGGTGAAGAGATTGACTTGACCCCTGAATTACATAGAGATGGGACCAAGGGCTAGATCTCCTTTTATTAAAAATGTTTTTTTTACATAATATAACCCAATCACAGTTTATCCTCCTAGTACTCCTCCTAGTTTCTCCTATTTGCCCCTCCCATCTGCATCCACTCCCTTTCTGTCTCTCATTAGAAAACGAACAAGCTTCTAAGGGGTAGTAACAAAATAAGATTTAAAAAAAATACCCTATCACATCAGAATTGAATAAAACAAACAAACAGAAGGAAAATAGCCCAAGAGAGGGCTCAAAGACTCAACTGCACACTCAGGAATACCGTATAAATGCTAAACTGGAAGCCGTAAGATGTGTACAGAGGACCTGGTGCAGACTTGAGCAGGCCCTGTGCATGCTGCTYGGCACCTGGGAGTCCATGCGAGCTTTGCTCATGTTGATTTAAAGGGCTTTGTTTCTTGGTGTCCTTCATGCCCTCTGGTTCTTATATCCTTTCTTCCTCCTCCTTTTCAGTGTTCCCTGATCCCTAAGGGGAAGGATTTGATAGTCACATCCCAGTTAAGGCTGAGTGTTCCAAGAATTCTCTCTCGGCATAATGTATTTGTTCCCATTTACTGCAGGGGGAAGGGAGCTTCTTTGGTGATGGCCAAGGAAGACACTGATGTATGAGTATAGCAGAATGTCACTAGGACTCATTTTATTGCTGCTACTTTTTTTAAAGAGGAGTAGTATTTGGTCTTACCCTAGGTTCCTGGGCTGTCCAGTCTTAGGTTATTGGTCACTCAAGCAGTATTAGGTATGGGATCCATCTTGTGGAGTGGGGCTTAAGTCAGATCTTATCTTGGTTGGTTACTCCCACAAGCTTAGAGCCCCCATTGCCCTAGCATACCTTGCAGGCAGGACAGTATTAACAGTATTTTATCAGGCAGTAAACCTCTGATCAAAGGGTTTGTGGCTGAGTTGGTATGTATTTATGCTTCTATTTTGATAACATAGAGTACCTTCCTGTACCAAAGACACGAGAACATCGGGATGAAGGCTCATTGTAGGCACCACTCAGTTTCTCCATTGTCAGTGAGTTACACAGATGTTGTTTCCGCAATGAGRCCTTGCTGTCAATTTGTAGTGACCTATTATTATCTTGGCAACAGCCTGCCTCGTTGGGGGATTCCCACGGGATCCCTTTGGCCAACAGGTCAATTAGATGTAACCCAATCCCAGTACTGTAATCACTTTTGTGATTACAGAGTTATGTTATCTTGTATGTACAGTAACCCTGTATGACAGAGTTACCCTGATGGGGAAAATCATGAAGGGATTTCCTGTTAGAAGAAACATGGAGACAGTATAAAATGAGTTAACAGTTAAGTATTAGACTCAAGATCTTGATCCTTCTGGAGACCTTCCTCATGTTAGTTAACCCGTATAAGACTCTGGAGTTTTAATTATAAAATAAGACTGTCTCTCAGGTTAAATAAGATTGTGACAAAGTATTTAACATTAAATATCCCATTGCTTATCCAATCCCCCCTTGCTGTGCTCTGAGTATCTGAGAGCCTTTTGCTTCTCAGTTTCTTAAGACAACCAGTCTTCTTAATCCACACTAGTTGAAGTACTTCTTTGGTAAAGCAAAATTTTAGTCAAAGGCCTTAAGAGAAGTTTCTTTTCTCTCTTTTCCCATTGATAATTCAAGTAATTCTCCGAAGTCTTCTTCCCCCTTCCCTTCACGGTTTGCAAAAGGAGGCAAGCTGCACGAGGCCTCTTAGTCCTGACAAGATAACTGACAGCGGGGGTTGGAGTTGACTCTTTCCAGGTAGTTCAGTTTTAGAGTAGAAGATGTATTCTGCTTTATATAGTAGCTTGATATTTCATGAAATATAAGGAAATCATTGACCCTTTGAATTAGAGTGTCTCCAGTGCCTCCTTTCTTGTAAAAACAATGAGAAAATGACAGTTCTATATTATCTGGTTAAAAACTACTAAGGATAATTTCCCTTTCAAGGAAGTTTTCTGACATTAGTTGAACAGATTCATTATATAACATTCTCCCCTTTTAGCCCCAACACCTCCCACGCAAATTAATCTCTTCAGAATAAGATGATATAAGGACAGTTAAGACCTCTGGAAAGAATAAATGTTTCTGAAAACTTTCAAGTGGTTGGTATATGTACACAAAAATATAGAAAATACATGCTTTTTGTAATCATCTTCATCAACAGCAACAAAACTTGTATAGGCTATTTAAAGATTTATTTACCAATGGAAATCTTCAGAACCAGAAAGACATTGTCTCTAAAATCTCATTCCTGAATCATGGCATCAGCCTGTTTCACACTTAGCACCTCCAATACATACAGGCCTGTACACAACACCTTAGAAATAAATTTAAATATGGAAGAAAAATACTTTAAAATAAAAATTATAAAACAAACACTGCAAAAGCCTTCCAATATTCATGCATTAGACAATTTAATATTATTAAACTGACATAGTATTATTAAACTAACAGATTCAATCCAGTCTTCATTAAAATATCAAATTATTTTTTCACCAAATATAAAAAAGTAATCCCAAAAGACAAAAAAATATTGAACAAAGCCAWAGGTACCACAGTCACTGATTTCAAACTGCTGCAGGAACCGTAATAACAGAAACATAAAATAGAACACAGTGTGAGACTCAGAACCCAATAAAACCTTGCAACTGCAGCCCCTTAACAAAGGTGCAAAAAAAAAAAAAAAAAGACAACCCCTTAAGTCTTAAATAAATGGTTCTTGACACCATTGTGTCTTATCCTGTACTGTTCTAAATTAATCAATAGAAATAAACTTATATCTGAATGTCTTACTGTTCATTTTGTTGCATGTAACAATAACAGAAAAAAATAGACAAAGCTGTTGTCCTTATGACATTTTTCCCTTATAGTAGTCAGAAAATAAATAACTATGCAGACCATATAGTATATTGATCAGAAAGTATGATGGAGAAAAATAAAGGAAAAAAANAGGTACCACAGTCACTGATTTCAAACTGCTGCAGGAACCGTAATAACAGAAACATAAAATAGAACACAGTGTGAGACTCAGAACCCAATAAAACCTTGCAACTGCAGCCCCTTAACAAAGGTGCAAAAAAAAAAAAAAAAAGACAACCCCTTAAGTCTTAAATAAATGGTTCTTGACACCATTGTGTCTTATCCTGTACTGTTCTAAATTAATCAATAGAAATAAACTTATATCTGAATGTCTTACTGTTCATTTTGTTGCATGTAACAATAACAGAAAAAAATAGACAAAGCTGTTGTCCTTATGACATTTTTCCCTTATAGTAGTCAGAAAATAAATAACTATGCAGACCATATAGTATATTGATCAGAAAGTATGATGGAGAAAAATAAAGGAAAAAAATTACAGCAGATCTGACATTCTGCCCTGAATCACTTACATTGCAGTATTTAAAATGGTACTGTAGCGCATTCAGAAGGATGATGGGAAACTAGTTAGGAGGCAGAGTAAACTGCTCATGCCTCATGCATCCCAAAGACAAACTATTTTTTCCAGCCAGGGATGCTTACTTAATTAGAGTAGGGAGTGGAACAATTGAAAACAGGATCTAATCTTTACAAATCTAGTTCACTTCTTAGAGCTAAGATGTTTACTATGTTCTAAGTAATTTCATTGTATCCTTTTATAGGCAGCATTTTTAATAAAGCCAACATACATGCTTTTTTTTTTTTTTGATGACTACCTGCAGAGCTGTATTTGTGTGCTTCCCATTCTCTGGAAGTTGGGTTGTAAAATTACTTTTTAACTAGTTCTTACTGAAAGACAACCACTGTAGTTATTAGCAGCAGTTCTCTTCTTTATAGAGTAATTATATTGTGCTGTAGAGAAGAGACTATCATATAGTAGCAACTGAAGGTAGATATGTAAATGAGGCTGTGTGTGAAAGAAGCTATTTGCATTTATCATTCTGTTTTATAAATAGTCAAGTTTAGCTGATAAATATCTGGACATTCCTTTTTAAGTCTCAAAGAACAGTATGCTAAAAGGTGGGCGTTTGTGGGTGACACCCTACTAAAAACTGCATACTTTGTTCTAAACCACAYACAATACTGCTTTATCCATTCCTTATATAGTTGGCCCATTTAGAAAAAAAATGTAAAGAGGTTCCTATTACTCTTGTCTTTTGGCTCCATAGAAAATAAGCAGGTTTTTATTTTCTTTCTTAAGACAAAAGTAAGTTACAAAAATGAATCAGTGTTTGCTCTCCTGTTAAGGTTGAGGTCTTGCCAGATCACTGTCCGTTGGTGTCTTAATCCAGTGCCATTAACCTCACAGCTCAAGTGTCTCTCTGCTCTGGCAGGACTTCTCCATGGTAAGCCATTTCTTGGGTTGCTTTGTTTGACATTTTAACCAAATAAAGATTTGTTCTTTTTTATTATCCAGGGCCTCTTAATTCTAGCTTAATTCTAGCTGTAGGTCTTCGCTATTACTAACATTCTGCCATCCCTCAGTGCCCAGGTGCTTGTACCAAGGTTGCCATTGTTCAGGATGACAGRGGCACGATAAGACCTTCTGATTTCCTGTTGTTTAGTCWYTCACCAGGGCATTCAAAAGCTCTGCTGTTTGAGATGTCCACTTGACATTTTACCTCTTGTCCATGTTCTAGTACAGTAACTCATTTTGTTCTTCATTTCTGAGGACTAATGCAAGGAAACTTTTACATAATTGAATAAAACAGTTTTCTGTTTGCGCAGTGCTTCCTTGACCTAAGAATTGGAGCTGGTCTGCTTGTTGTTTCTTACTTAAGATGTCTAATTGTTTCTTATGTAAGACACTTAAAGCATTTGGAAGTGTTATTAATTAAAGCATGTCTAGTTGTTCTTCTAGTATCCTAGTGAAGTAGGTACATGCTACTTCAGACAGGGATTTCTGTTTGCTGATTAACAAATACACACGTTTCTATTTTGCCCATAAGAATTTTTAATACAAAGGAAAAAAAGTGCCTTCTTACTGCACAGATCTTATGTGAGTGGAGAAGCTTGGGACTGAGCCTTGGCCTTGAGCATGTTACATAAGTACTCTTGCACTGAGCTAGATTACGGTGTAACTAGCTTTTCTTTTGCTTCTACTTTATTTTTAATTTAATTTTATTTTTTACTTATTCACTTTACATTCACTCCCAGTCACCTCCTCCCACAACCCTTCCCCCATCCCCTTCTCCTCTGAATACCCCCTCCCCCCTGTACCCCCCCACCCTGGCACTTCAAGTCTCTGAGAGGCTAGGTGCTTCCTCTCCCTTTGAGGCCAGATAAGGCATCCAGCTAGAAGACCATATCCTAAATACAGGTCACAGTTTTGGGGATAGCCCCCACTCCAGATGTTCAGGACCCACATGAAGACCAACCTGCACATCTGCTACATATGTGCAGGGAGGCTTAGGTCCCGCCCATGGCACTAGGTTCAAGGAGCCTAGGTATGCTCCACAGTTGGTTCAGGCTCTGAGAGCCCCAGGGGTCCAGGTTAGTTGACTCTGTTGGTCTTCCTATCCCCTTAGGGCCCACAATCCTCTCTTCTATTCCTCTAGAAGAGTCCTCAAGCTCCGTCCACTGTCTGGCTCTGGGTGTCTTGCCTCTGTCTGAATCAGCTGATGGGTGGAACCTCTCAGAGGACATCTTGATCCTGTCTGCAAGCATAACAGAGTATCATTAATAGTGTCTGAAGAATGAATAAATAAAATGTGGTACATCTACATAATGAAATACTATTCAGCTATTAAAAACAAAGACATCACGAATTTTGCAGGCAAATGGATGGAACTTGAGAACATAATCCTGAGTAAAGTAACCCAGTCCTAAAAGGATATGCCTGATATGTACTTATTTTAAAGTGTATATTAGCAAAAGTACAGGTACAGTGTTACACCCCACAGCCCCCAAGAAGCTAAACAAGAAGGAAGGCCCAAGGAGGAAGCTTGAATCTCACTCAGAAGAGGGAATAAAAAAAATAAAAAGAGGCAGATAGAGGGAGGGAACTGGGAGGTAGGGGATGGGAAGGGAAATGAAGGGTTCAGGATTAGGTGTGGGGAAGGACAGGAGGGATGGCTAGCTAGATGGCCATGAAAATGAATGGAAATGTGCAGCTGACAAGGGCGAGGAGGTGGGGGCATCTGCRGGATGAGACAGAGGCCTGGGATAGGGAGGTACCTAAGAATCAATGGGGGTGACCTTAGCTGGAAGTCACTGCAGTGAGGATGTGGAACCTGAAGAGGCCACCTCCTGTAGCCAGGCAGGAACCCCAGTGGAGTGATAGAGACATCAACTCACCTATAAAACTTTCAACCCCAAATTTATCCTGTCTACAAGAAATGTAGGCATGGGGGCTGGAGCAGAGACTGAGGGAATGGCCAACCAATAACCGGCCCAACTTGCTTCTACTTTTAAAACAGAGTGACCTCAACTCACTCTTTAGACCCATGAGGCCTTGAAATTATGCTCCCCCTACCTCACACTTCTATTAATGTGGATTATAGGACTGTACCAGGATGCCCAGCTTCCAAATCTTTTACCTGGCACATCTTTTTAAGACATTATTTATTAGTAGTAACAAAACTTTCTGTGACATGATGAATAGTAGAGCCCTGATAGGATTAAACCAGTAGTTTATGAGCCCTCCCTTTTCTTACTAAATGGAGTCTAAATATGTTTTATCTAACAGTTTTCAACTTGAAAATTAAATAAATTATGATGAGCTGAAACTAAAATTATTTAACATACTTATGTCAGTCAGCATTGAAACACACTTAAGTCTTCAGAGTTCTGAAAAAGAGCCTTTAGGACAGCACGTCTCTCTGCCTGCTTACCTATTCCAGAATGTGCTCACTCTTGCTCCAGATCCGTCCCCCACCCCACCCCCTGCCTCTCTTTCTCGTAGTTTCTTTATCTTTGTGTGATAGTGAATTACATGGGCATTTTAGAAATGCTGCTTTTGAGATCTCCTTAATGTCAGATACAGTCAAAACTTAAAAGCTGGAGCACGCACCCACAGTGACTTCACTAGTCATACCATTGAGTCTTAAAAGTGGGGGAAGTGACTCTGTTCTCTGAGTTCCAGTTACCCATTAGGGTCTACAGGAAACCCCTCCAGGGTCGGGAGTCGCGGTATGAGTCTTCTCTACATGTTGCTCTTACAGAACCAGACTCTGCTCAGCCACATGTTTCTTGTACTTCGGTGCTTCTCTGCAGAGCTTTCTTTCTCTTGTCCTTCCATGGCATCTTCTCCCTTCCGTTTCAGCCTTTTCTGCTTCAGGCTCCTTCTTCTGAGGTTTCAGCCTGCTTTTCAGTTATTTAGTTTGACCTGGTTTTACACTGGAGAGTGTGTCAGATTTGACTGGAGTTAAGAAAGTGATGAAAGAAAACCTTTGCATTGGTCTCAGGATATGCCATAAACAAGTCAAAGAGACTGTTAAATGGCCACGATGAAGGCTTTGTTTCAAGACTGCTTGCAACTATTTTATAAAGTTTTTTTTTTCAATCCAAGTTATGGAGTACCTAGTCCTAAAAGGGGAAGGAAGAACTTGAATTTTCCAAGAAGGGGTTGATAAAAGAAGAAAGAATGAAGTCCTGACGTATCTGATRTTACAGTTGGATTTCTCTCTGCTCTTAACTTCTAATTACCTCGTTCATTTTTGAGACCCTTGGTAACATATATCTATCTCAATACTATTCTGCTGACAACCAAACATTCTTTCACGTAGGTCAGGCTCAGTGTGAGGACAGTAGGAATGAGGAGCAATCTCCTGAAATGCTTTGTGGGAAGAGAGAGTGAGCCATGCTGRAACGTTAGCCCCAGCTAGAACAGTGGACTGGTGATAGGTCCCTCAGGCCTTCATGGTGACTCTGCATTTCTGAAGCTTGCTTCATAAAGTTGTTTAAAATTACTGTAATGTCATGATGAGTTTTTAAATACTTTTGTCAAAGATAATGCAGAATTTTATTTGAAGTTTACCAACAAACTTGAATTATATTTTACCTACTATATTAACTATCTCCAGCTTTGTAATCTCCATTAGATTAGATACCAGATAATTCTTTGAATCAAGTGGAGTTTTGCCCATTCACTTTAATCTTGCAAGCTGTAGAATTACGCCAAGTCAGTACACAGCCATTAAATATTTTTCAGTTCAGGAAGGGTTTTTTAACTTAATCGTGTCAATAATGCCATTGAAATAATTGGTACATGCTTACAACAAAATAAGAAATCAGCACTTTCCCCCATCTTTCTTTAAGGGGACTATACTAAGGCTTTTAGAACAGCACCGATTCAAACACACACAGGAGAATGAAGTAGRCCKGGCACAGAGCAATGCAGAGCACCTGGGACTACAGGAGCCCCAGCTCACAGTATTTGCTCAAAGAGAATACATCATCCCCTGCAGCCTCTGGCCTCTGATGAGAACAAGGACACAGAATTTCACAGAGGGAGATTTGGATGTGGAGAGAGTGACTTAATCATGATAAATTGCTGTTTGTGCTTTGGAAATCCATACTGCAAAAGCCACATTTCTGGTGATTACCGAAACAAGACTCTGTTGGAAGAGTGCAATTACACTTGAAAGCATCCAACGCCATTTCACCAAGCATAGGTCATAGACAATTTTCATGAGAATAGTTTGGGGCAAGGAACAATCTTAAAACTTATAAGAAAGCTACAAAAATAAAAACTATGGGAYAGCCAGATGTGGTAGCACATGCTTATAATCCAGTACTGGAAACAAACAAGATGACCCACCACTAGTTTAAGACTTACCTGGGCTATATAGCAAGACAAAAAATCATATTTAAAAACAAAGGCCCAATAAACAACAACTTAGTGAGGTTATTGTTTACATGTTATCTATATATCTATATATACATATACATGCATAGATACATAGCTATATAGTACTGAACTGAGGAATTGAAAGTCAAAAAATAAACTCAAGTCTTAGAGGTCAGTTGATTTTAAGCCAGGGTGCCAAGGCAATTCAATGAGGAAATATTAGTCTCAAAGAATGATTGCTGGATAACTAAACATTGACATATAAAAGAGTAAGTTACATCTGCACCTCACAGAATATATAAACATGTATGAATTAAAAATGGAGTTAACAGAGATCCAAACATAAAAAATAAATCTACTGTAATGGCTGTGGGTGAACCAATGACTTCCTGCATAAGATACTCATGCTAGCTGGAGAGATGGCCTCACACTTGTTTTAACTCTAGTTTCAACTGAACTGAAGCCTCTTTTGGCCTCTGTGGGTAAGAGGTAAGCAAATCGTGTTCATACAGGCAAAACACACACATAACGAGGGGGAGAGAGAGAGA
>BDUI01001344.1:126527-140442 GCA_002335545.1 Apodemus speciosus
TGGCCAAGAGCTGAGCACTTAGGTAGGGATTTGGGTGGCTGGCAGCATCAGGGGAGAAGGTTGGGACAGCTGCCAAGAATGAGAGCCATTCCTTTGTTCAGCTTTTCTGTGCAGGCAGGGTTGGGGGAAGGAGGGCAGGTGGGGTTTCTCAGCTTGAACAGGGGTGAACAGGGTCCAGCCCAACACTATGCTAGGTGAAGAACACAGGGAAGAGGAGAAAAGAAAACRGTGATTTCTTGCCAGTTGGGGCCTCCTGACTACTCTGCTGAGAGAGCAGTGAAGGCAAACTGTGGCTGGAAATCAGAACAGATTGAGGCCAGGAAGGAGCTTTGGCCACTATGGTGTCTTGTTTTTGAGACAGGTTCTTATTTGCCCAAGACTAGTCTCCAACTTCATATGTAGCTGAAGATGACCTTGAATTTCTGATTCCCCACCAAACCTGCTGTAAGCG
This sequence comes from Apodemus speciosus, assembly GCA_002335545.1. Lineage (NCBI taxonomy): Eukaryota > Metazoa > Chordata > Mammalia > Rodentia > Muridae > Apodemus > Apodemus speciosus. The sequence continues at coordinate 126,979 of BDUI01001344.1, forward strand.
GTCCTGGGGATCAACTCAGAACTTTGTACATGCTAGACAAGTACTCTACYGTTTGAGCTATGTTCTCAGTCTGGACGAGTATCTTTATGTGTCTGCATTGCTAAATCTTGCTTATTCATAGCTTCTTTCCCAAATTACCATCCTAGGAGAACTGACTTGAATATTACAGATAATAGCACTCATAAGTGTCTAATTCCTTTTTAAATTCTGCCCTGCTGCCTGGGCGGTTCTGCACACTCTTTACTGATTGATTGATCTGTCTGCATTAAAAAAAAAAACAAAAAAAAAAACCAGCATTGAAAAGCAAGCCACCAACCATTTCTTCTTAATCTTTAAATTATAAGTGACTCTTCCTTAATCATAAAATGATGAAAGGTGATGTATTTCAGATATGACCTATTGTGTTCTCATTGTCTACAGTAAGTTCTTCAGATATTTCTGTGGGTTTTTTGTTTGTTTGCTTGTTTTGTATTTTGGAGGTTGAAAATCTGTTACAACAGTATTTCTAAGTACAGTATTTCTGTCTTGTGATTTCATCATTAAAATTAAGTCTTGCCTTTAGGTTAAGACTAGTTTATCATTCAACTACCAAAGAAAAATCAACAATTTCAATAAAGGAATTACAAGGATAATTACAGTGATCTTGACTGGCATTTTATTCCGTATAGGCAACTACAAGTTGGCTCTGAAGGAACACTGCTGGTCCAGACTACAAAACTCTCCAGCTCATTTATTCCTCTTACTTTCTTGGTCCAAGAGTTGTTTCTAAGTTTTTGTGTGGTGAATTTCCTTCTCTTCCTAAACTTACTGACAGTTATATAGCATGAATTATCCAAGGCTCACAGAACACTTTGAGCAGCATTATGGTAACTTTTAATTTAGAAACCTTTCTGTTCTGTACCAAAGCCCACAATGACTCAACTATTTCCATTTCTAAAACAGTCTTTTCATTTTTCATGGCTAGTCCTTGTTCATGATGGTTATAGGGTAATATAGGCTTTTGGGAAGTGTACTATCTGGTATCAGTTATATTCACAAGGAATCACTGTACTTAGTTGGACTAGATCTGTTAACAGTATTTAATTTATGTAAATCTGGATTCCAGAGAGAAAGCAATGTTCAAGGATACATTCCAAAATGCTACCAAGGTTTCTGGTTTTTATATACTACTATGACTTTTTTATTCAGTTTGTTTATGGAATTAAAACAAAGTAACTGCCTTGCTATAAGAACATTTAGTAATTGTGAAGGGCAGAAGCTGTAATTGAAGCATATTCGCCATCTGCTACAAAGAAGTAATTCAGTTCATTCTGGAGTAAACCCACAGTTTACTGTGCTATTTCCCTGTGGAGGAGTCCCTGAGGGAGAATAGAGCAGTAAATACCAAATTTATAAATGTCAAGGGATCATTATAGTTGATTCTTGCTTGTTAAAATAATAAAAAAGTTCAAAGGCCGTGTGAAGTTATAATACTTTAAAAGTAAAATAATTGAACAAATGGATCTGCTAAGGCAAGAAACTTATGTTTATGTTCTTTTCTTCATTATCTTGTCAGGAAATGTTTTAAAACCTTATCTSTTCTTTCTCCTGAGATCTGCAGTGATAGCCCGGGATTATATAGACAGAGAACTAATATATAAGAAAGAAGAAGCTAGTGATGGGTATCTTAAACTAATATAAGAAAATCCTGGATTGCTATCCTCCAGTCAGTAAGAGAAGGCCTCTGTCTACCAAGCGGCATAGAAGTTCAATGGTACTCTAGAGACTAAGKCAATGATAAGTACCAAGCTCTGAGGTGGGAGAAGTTTTGTGTGTTCAAGAAGCCCAGTGTGGCTAGACTTTAGTGACCTAGTAAGATTTAGGGAAGGAAGAATTGTGGTCAGAAGCCAAGTTAGTAAGAACACATAAGCAAAGGATGGTGTGTACATTGGCATCCAACAGGATACTATTATAAGTTTTAAGCAAGTAGATGTTTTGCCTGATTTGGGGGTTTTAGAACATTTTGATTGAGGGATGTTGGTGTATAGGATGTAGATTGAAGGGGATGACTACAGAAACATAGACTCTAGTTAAGATATTATTTCAGCACATCATACAGAAAATAGTGCTAGCTTGTGCTAAGGTCATACATGTTGATATGGAAAAAGAGGAGAGATTCAAATATTCTTGAAACTGAATTTTTCAAGACAGGTAGATGGTTTGGAAGGCTGAGGGAAAGTGATAAATGAATATATTCTAGTCTATCTTTGTCACTGAAACACAATATCTAAGGCTGAATAATTTGAAAATAGGATTAATTTATAGTCCTGATAGCTGAAGGGTTCAAAGAACATAGTGAACACATTCTGGAGAGGGTGCCCTGGCTGAGTCACAGTATAGCAGAAATGTAGACGGGACAAGCCGGGTGAAGAAGGAGCACAGCCGAGAGAAAGTGGGCTGGGCAACTGAGTTCTTATCCCCACTGCCCATGCTAGCAGGAGCCAGTGCTCTGCCGCGGCCATAGCTTCAGCACGCACCTTCACAGGTCAAGTGTAGCCAAACCGTAGCAAAGGAGCCGTGGAGATAGCACTGACTGATGTTTGCAGTTGTAGGGAAATTCACTGAGTCTTTTGAAGGGAAAAATGCCCAATTGACATTAACAGGATAAGAACATGAATTTGTTAGTATTCTTGTGTTTATGGGAATCCTGAACTCAAAAAAATTTTAGGTGGCCGAGGCCTAAATGCTTCAAGAACAGGTTTTTCTCTGTYCCCTACCATTGGATCCTTCTTCAACCTAACCTGCCTAGTTGGGCCTCAGTAGGGGAGGATGTGTCTAGTCCTGGCTAGGACTAGATGTCCCAGGTTGGGGTGGTACCCAAGGAGGTCTCCCCTTCTTTAAGAAGAAGGGGAGGGAGCAATAGGGGAGGGATTGGTGAGGGTGAGACAGGGAGAAGAGGAGGGGCTGCGATCAGGATTGAAGCTCAGTCTCCAGGCAGCACTGAGGTTGTTAAGAGGTGAGACATATCAGGGTCCTGGGCTCTAGTCTCGGGAGGATGAAAGCTGGTCTTGTGGAGTGAGCTGTGGCTGTGGCAGAGCATTGGTTCCTGCTAGAATGGGCTGTGGGGACATGAATAAAAAAGAACAGGGCTGGAGAGATAGCTCAGCAGTTAAGAGCACTGACTGCTCTTCCAAAGGTCCTGAGTTCAAGTCCCAGCAACCACATGGTGGCTCACAGCCATCTGAAATGAGACCTGATGTCCTTCTTTTCTGATGTGTCAGAAGACAGCTACAGTAAAAAAATAAAAGAAAGAAAGAAAGAAAGAACAGATTTTATTTTATCTGTGCATGTGTGTGTGTTTATGAAGCCCACACTGCTATCCAAACTTTCGTAATCCAACTGGCTCCACATCCCAAGTGCTGGAGTTACAGGCATGCATATGCCCCAAACCTAGCTTTGGTGCCACTATTCTATTGACAACTTTTTTGAAAATAATATTTTGGCTTCTAGATATGTACATGAGGACATATGATATTTGTCTCTCCATGTTTGACTTACTTCACAACCTTTAACACTTCAATCACATTGCTGTAGATGACAGAATTTTGGTTCTTGGGTTATTATTGTTGTTGTTGTTTTTAGGACCAAATGATATTTTGGAGTGTGTGTGACTGTGTGTGTGTGTGTGTGTGTGTGTGTGTGTGTGTGTGTGTGTGTGTGTATGACATTTTCTTTATACATTCATCATTTGATATACACTTAAGTTGATGTCATCTCTTGGCTCCTGTGAATAGTTAGTTCTACAAAAAACATTGTAGTGCAGATGTCACTTATGCATGCAGATTTCTATTCTCTTGGCTATATATCAGTAGGGATCATATGTTAGTTCTATTTTTATGATTTTTGAGCCCCTGCACAACGTGTTTTCCATAACGGAGACACAGATTTACGTTTCTGCCAACAGTGTATGAGAGCTCCACCTTCTCCACAGCTGCACCAGCATTTGTTCCATTTTAAATGACTTATTTTCATTGTTAAACTCTGTCTTGAAGTGTGTATGCATGAGGGCAGAGCATTTGGAGGCTAGAAGAGGGCTTCAGATCACCGAGCTGCTGTTCCAGGCAGCGTGAGCTCCTAGCATGGGTGTTGAGATGGGAACTGCAGTCTCCTGCACATACAGTGAACAGCGAGTCATCTTAGCCTGTTTGTATTTGTCTGCTTCATAGCTGTCACTTTAACTGGCGAGATGACATCCTTCTGTGGCCTGATCTACATTCCCCAGTTACTAGTGAGCTTGAACTTTTCCATATTTCTTTGGTTATTTTCATGTGTTCTTATGATAAATGTCTATGTCATTTACCCATCTTTAATTGAATTATTTGACTTTATTTATGTTGAGTTATTTATATTCTTTATGTGCCCTGGAGATTAATTCCTGCYATTAAATAATCTAACACATATTTTTTTCCATTCTGTATGTTCTCCTGTCTCTCTTGCCTTTAGAAACTCAACTTTTTTTTTAAAAAAAAGATTTATTTATTATTATATGTAAGTACACTATAGCTGTCTTCAGACACTCCAGAAGAGGACATCAGATCCCATTACAGATGGTTGTGAGCCACCATGTGGTTGCGGGGAATTGAACTCAGGACTTCTAGGAGAGCAGCCAGTGCTCTTAAGCTCTGAGCCATCTCTCCAGCCCTCTCTTAAGTTTTTCTGTATATAAAATCATGTCATCCTCAAACAAGTACCGTTTTAGATCCTCCTTTTCTGTTGGAATGCTATTTGTTTCTTTTGTTTGTCCTTTTGCTATGGCTAATGCTTCTAACATATTATTTAATAAGAATGATTAAGTGGACATCTGTGTCTTGTAGTTGATCTTAGAAAGTCAATATCCTCTTCTAATCTAAATGATGTAAGTTATGAGTTTATCATAGATAGCTCTTATTGTATTCAGGTACATTCCTTTTATACTRAATTTTTACAGAGTTTTCATCATGAACCATTATTAAATTTCATCAGATGCTTTTTTTGTGTTCTGAGATCATGATATGACTTTCATCCTTCATTGTGGTGCTATAAAGTATTGTTTCTCCATGTGTATATATTGAAACATTTATACCCCTGGAATAAATCAACTTCATGATTATATATAATCTCTTTTAGATGCAATAAAATCTACTGATTTTGATTTGATAATATTTTTTGAGAATTTTTGCATCTATATCCAGTGATGATTGTTTATATTTTTATTTTCTTTCTTTTTTTTCACATTTTTATCTGGCTTGGGTATGGGGTATGCAGACCTTGTAGAATGAATAGGAAGGGGTCTCTTCCTTTTTATTCTTTCTTGCACTTTGGTACCCTTTTGTTGAAAATTTATATACTTATTTTACTATTCACTTTGCTTGACAAATTTAAATCAAATAATTAGGAAAGTTATGGGTGAGTATTATATGAGATTCTGTTATTCGTCGGCTCAGTAAGTGTTTGTTGTATATGAAGAAACCACAGTGAAAGGCACCTGGGACTTCGTTGGCATTGCTCTTGACCTTGGAATCCCTTATTTATAATTCTGTCATCATTTAATGTCCGATGGGAAAGATGACATCAAGGCAGGAAAAAAAAAACAATTAATGTCTAAGAACATCAGTGGTCCTAGATTACCTTACAGACCTTTATGGTCTTTGGCTTTGTGAGGGCTTAGATGGGAAAGGAGGTTCAAGAAGACACTTAGGTGGATTGCTGGAGAACACGGAGCTTGTTAGAAGAGCTGTTGTCACTATTTACTGACAAACAAAAGGTCAACAGCATGGCTAGCTCAGAGGATAATTGAGGCCCCAGCACCAGAGACAGACACAGCATGCTGCCTGAGCCATCAAAGGGAACCAGAGCCCAAAAGGCAGAGGTGGTCTCTTTTTTTTTTCAGCCTTTTGATGATGGGGTGCTTAGGGGCTGCACTCCATCATCAAAAGGTATTCTAATTCCCAGATGGAAGGCAGGGAAAAGGATTGACTCCCAGTGGGACTCTGCAGAGTTTCAGTAGGGTGCTGCTGGTATATGAGAAGAGACCTGATCATTCTTAAAAGATTCAGCGTTCTCAATTTAAAAAAAAAAAAAAAAACAAAAAACAAAACAACAACATATTTTAATGTATTCTTAGCTGGCCATGGTATTACATGCCTTTAATCCCAGCACTTGGGAGGCAGAAGCAAGCAGATCTGAAAGAAAGCCTGGATAAGATCACGTGTTGTAGATGTTACTTCTTAATATTGTCTTAACTTTCTTCTTTTGTACTTGTCTTTTCTACCAGAACCAAAATACCATGGCCCTTCAGTCTTCCTCAGTATTTTTATAACTGCCCTGTCCACCAGATTACTTTCTAGGACCCAACCTTTTAACTCCACATCCTTCAGTGTTTAAACAACTCAAAATAAGTTCCAAACATTTAGCTGTTTTCTGTAATTGCAGATATTTGTTTACATAGGAGGAGAAGCATCTTTCCTCTTACCTTTCTAAATTCTCTTCACAGGGACATATAGCAAAAGATGAAAGAGAGAAAAACATTCAAATATGTGTTTTTATTATATTATCTCATAGCCAGGTTGTGGTGGCCCATACATACCTTTAATCATGCACTTGAGATGCAGAGGCAGCAGATCTGTATGCAGCCCNTTTTTTTTTCAGCCTTTTGATGATGGGGTGCTTAGGGGCTGCACTCCATCATCAAAAGGTATTCTAATTCCCAGATGGAAGGCAGGGAAAAGGATTGACTCCCAGTGGGACTCTGCAGAGTTTCAGTAGGGTGCTGCTGGTATATGAGAAGAGACCTGATCATTCTTAAAAGATTCAGCGTTCTCAATTTAAAAAAAAAAAAAAAAACAAAAAACAAAACAACAACATATTTTAATGTATTCTTAGCTGGCCATGGTATTACATGCCTTTAATCCCAGCACTTGGGAGGCAGAAGCAAGCAGATCTGAAAGAAAGCCTGGATAAGATCACGTGTTGTAGATGTTACTTCTTAATATTGTCTTAACTTTCTTCTTTTGTACTTGTCTTTTCTACCAGAACCAAAATACCATGGCCCTTCAGTCTTCCTCAGTATTTTTATAACTGCCCTGTCCACCAGATTACTTTCTAGGACCCAACCTTTTAACTCCACATCCTTCAGTGTTTAAACAACTCAAAATAAGTTCCAAACATTTAGCTGTTTTCTGTAATTGCAGATATTTGTTTACATAGGAGGAGAAGCATCTTTCCTCTTACCTTTCTAAATTCTCTTCACAGGGACATATAGCAAAAGATGAAAGAGAGAAAAACATTCAAATATGTGTTTTTATTATATTATCTCATAGCCAGGTTGTGGTGGCCCATACATACCTTTAATCATGCACTTGAGATGCAGAGGCAGCAGATCTGTATGCAGCCCAGCCTGGTCTATAGAGTGAGTTCCAGGACAGCCAGGCCTCACAAAGAAATCCTGTCTTGAAAAACAAAAACAAACAAAAACAAGAACAAAACCCCCCCAAACCAAAAAATTATATCACACAGGATCCTTTATAAGGAAACAAGGACCCAGAGTAATGTTTAAACACAAGCATTCTTTTTTTATTTTTTTAAAGAAATATTTATTTATTTTATGGGCCATGAGTATACTGTAGCTGTCCTCAAACACACCAGAAGAGGGCATCAGATTCCATTACAGATGGTTGTGAGCCACCATGTGGTTTCTGGGAATTGAACTCAGGACCTCTGGAAAAACAGTCAGTGCTCTTAACCGCTGAGTCATCTCTCCAGCCCAAATTCAAACATTCTTATGCTGTATTTGGTAAAGAGTGGAGGAGTAGAGAAAAAATTCCCAGGAAAAAGGTATGTACTAAGAATGGTAAATTCAAGGAAATTTTAGGAATGCCTGTTCAGTAGGCCCTTTCTGCATCCCTGACAGCACAGAGATGTGATCCTCCATGGATCCTTAGAAAGGACCTCTCTGATGGAAGTCAACTTGCTTTTAATACATGGTGGCAAAACATTCTCCCGATATCTCTCAAACCCTTCATTCTAAAAGATCCATGATGCCATATTATGGGGTAACAACCTCAGCCCATCACTAGCTATATGACCTCAGTCAAATCACTTAATGTTTCTACGCTCAGATGCTCCCTGAGTGAAATGGGCACAATTAATTATTCAGATTAAATGTGTCAATGCATATTAACACATGTTAACAATGTGTCCTTAGCATAGTTCATGGCTGTTAATAATCCCCCAGATAAAAAAGGGGAAAGAATTTATCCATACTTTTAGTTATTTGATGTGCAAGTTGCTATATTAAGGCCTACTCAGGAGGAAAAAGCCTGCCACAGGTAAAAGAGCCAGTTCAGTAGGGATACGCACACACACAAATACACACACACACACACACACACACACAAATACACATACATACACACACACACACACACACTCATGTGTTACTATCCACCTGTGACACAGGCTATGCAATGCTCAGTGTGGACAAGCACTCTACACACAAGGGACAAGGACAGAGTAATCACCACTATAAGACTAAAGGAAACTTCAGTTCCACTCCTGCTGTATTGTCTTCTTTTTGCTAACTCTGAATTCTAGTAATTCCATTTGAAGTTATGAGTGAATGAGCATGCGCTGGTGGAGTGGAATATGAAGGGGCTCTATACTGTATTACAACTTGGACTTTTCTACTTAAAAAAAAATGAAAGTCTCCATCTTGACATATTCATTTTGCAAAAACAAATTCACTTATAATACAGGAGTTGACCCATATAAATCCCTTACAGAAAATACTATTTTTCACTATGGCAGCTGCTAAACTAGCTTTGGCATTCCATACATCCGTAAAGATGGCATAGATTGCCAGTCTAATGGATACTTGGAGATGAACCAGAAAAAGTGAGATAATTAGCAATTTACAAGATTAGTACAATACCCATTATTTTCACAGTAACAAAACACATACATAAATTCTAGTAAGAATGAAATGCTAGTCGATCTTAGAGGTTCACAGATTAGTCTAGATTCTATGTCATTTTAATCTGATCAACTTTAATTTTTAAAAGCCTCTTTAACATATGTTTGTACCTTCTACTGAAGCATGAAAATAAATATGAGCTTTACATATATTTCCCAGGAAAGGTGATGAAAAACCCAAGATCGTGTTCCATTTCAAACCTATGTCATGGACATGACTTCAAGAAAGAAGCCCTTTTGTGAATGGACTTCGGCAGAGCTTCCATGATTATAGCTGCCAGAAATGTTTGACTGAAATGGACACAGTCTGTCACTGAGGTTTAGATGTGCGCTATCATCAGACGTATATATTTAAAGTGGCTGTTCTGAGGCAGCAGTAGATCGCCTCTGCCTAGGCTCCTCCTCCCATCCCGCCCTTATGACTCTTAGATTCTTTTTAAGGAGCTGGCAGGTACAAGTGTGGACCAATTCTGTGTAGATACAAAGGTAGAGCATAATTGTAATAAGATGGTTTCTTCATAGGCTAATTGAAAAGTAGCAAACCCTGGAAATGCTCAATTCCCTGCTGTGTGTATGTATTCTTGGGTCTTGGCTTCATGCAAGTTTCATGGCTGTGACCAGACACCTATTTTTTTGTCTTGGTCTTTTCATCAATAGAATATACAAGTTTTTAGGTCTTGACATCTTCTAGAACCTAAGGTCTCATATTTTACAACTGGGTTGTAAGATCGAGAATATTTTTCCAATGTGTGTGGCACTATATTGAAAGACATTATCTAAACACCTATATACCTGAGGCAGCAGAGAGGATTGTGAATAATGGTCATAAAATCAGCACAGGATACCCAATGAGAAGCAGGGAAAGTTACCTAAGAGAAAAGAAATTGAGTCACTTTAAATAGTTTATTTAATGTCATAAGACATGTGGGATAGACTTACCCTCTCATTATAAAATACCTTACTGTGATAGAACTCATAGTATAAGCTCTAACTGAAAACAAAGAGTGGGGCAAGAAGGAGTTTTGAGGGATGGGGGTAAGTTTATTATGTTGATAGTGATAATTGTTTCGTGTATATATATTTATTTCTAAATACACCATCTTCCTTCAGGTTTCTATTGCTGTGATAGAACACCATGATCAAAAGCATGGGGCGGAAAGGATTTATGTCTCTCATACTTTCACTCCGCGGTCCATGGCTTGAGAATAGTGCTATGGCACCTTTACCCCTAGTGCAGAACAAGCACAGGTGCCTAATCTGTGTCTTAGAGTGAGCCAAAGGTGCAGGTAGCCTGGCAATACTTTATCAGTTTTTTGCTGGTTCTTTTTCTATTGTTAATATGCCCAGATTTCTCTTTATCTTTCTTAATCATAATCCAGGTAAACATAACACTTAATACATTTTCTCCTGTTTTACATGACTTCCAGGTAAGAATGAAGAAAACTACTGGCTGTTGAATACCAGCTATGTGCTAGGCTCTATAACAGATTCTTTTATATATGCATCTTAATAAATTTGGAGAGCATTTTGGCCATGTAGGTGGTCTTGCCATTTTATTGAGACTAAAAGAGTGTTAAGAAGCTTCCATATGAATATAGCTAGTGAATATAACTAAGGGATAGAGATATGGCTGTGTAGATATGGACATGACTAGCACTTAGGAGGTTCTGAATGTGATGACGTAACACAATGAAGTGGTGATGGTGCTGCTACTGGTGGTAGAGCTGGTGTAACTGTAACTAAAAGATGGTTTAATGATCAGCACCTTCCTGTGTTCTTAGAGAGATGTACTTAGTTCTCAGTACTCACATTTCAAGGATTAGGGCAGTCCCACTAGCATGTTTCTGTCCTCATCTATTACAGACAATGCATGCCTACATCATAGTATATCATGTGCTTTTTCTTCTATTGCTGATAGACCCTGTTGTTTCTTCCTCTTTGGATGTATTTGCTTTCTCATCTTTGTAACATTTTCTTTTTTTTTTTAAACCTAACTTTTTTTTAAAATTAGTGTTCACAGTTGTAGACCTGTGAATGTGAATGTAGTCAAATATTTTTTTCCATTTTACAGTATAAATCTTTTTCTGTCCTAAGCATGTCTGGCAGTAGAATGCCTTATACCGAGCATTCCCAAGTACAAGACTCCAGTGAAGTCTTTTCCATCTCTCTTAGCTTGGGTTTTATTGCTATGAAGAGACACCATGACCACAGTAATTCTTACAAAGGAAAACGTTTAACTGGGGCTGGCTTAGAGTTCAGAAGTGTAGTCAGTCTGTTATCATCATGGTAGGGAGCAAGGTGCTAAGCCTGCAGACGGGTGCTGGGGAAGTAGCTGAGAAGTCTACATCTGGGTTGGCAGGCAGCAGGAAGCAYGTGAGCCACTGTGCCTGGCTTGAGCTTTTGAAACCTCAAAGCCCACCCCCAGTGACACATTCCGTTCAACAAGGCCACGCCTACTCCAACAAGGCCACATGTCCTAATTCTTTCAAATAATGCCACTCCCAACGAGCCTATATGGAGACATTTCATTCAGAATACCACATCACTGGCCACCTGCTTTCCAGAAGACCAGAAAATAACGTTTCTAGTCATTGTACTGTGACTTTGGGACAGTTGTTGGCACTTTCCCATAGTCCACCTCAATATAAAGGGTTTATAGGTACCATCTTCTGATTCTGATGTAAGAATCCTTCTAAACTAGATGTGAAAGGCTGATGTAAGATGAATGTTTTGCTTAAAAGTAGAACATAAATGTCCCTTGTGAAGATGTTCCTTCCACTCCCTGTACCAGGAAGGGGCTGCTAGCAGCTTCAGGAATGGGGATGAGATGGCATGGATGATCTATAATGTAGAGTGTATTCGAAAGTCTTGTAGCTAATCCTCTTCTGCAGGAGTTTCTCCATGTATTTACCCTCCTGGGATTTGGCACCCTAGAAGCTTGACATGCCTTCCCGCTGCCTTGTCACTTCTCTGAAAACAATTCTGCTCCTTGCTAAGATGCTGTACAGGCCCGGGGTCCACCACTGCTCTGAGTGCCTAACACGCAGTGCCTCCGTGTGTCTGTGCAGGTGGCGAACTTGTATTGTTGTCCCTTGTTGTCCTGCCTGTGGTCAGATTTATTTGCAGAACTCCTGGCAGAGAAGCTAGGTGGCTAAAGAAAGGTTTTCCTCTTCTACGGATGATTTAGCCACACTCCTTGTTATCATAAGGATATTTCTTGAACAAACTCTTCTATGGGGATGTAAGAAAATTTGAGAAGTCTAGTATTATGAACTAGTTAGCACAAAAGTTGCTATTCTAAAGTTTTAAACAACTACATAAATCAAATCTTTTTCTTTTTCTATTTTTTGTTGGTTATTTTATTTATTTACATTTCAAATGTTATCCCCCTTTCCAGTTTCCCCTCCACAAACCCCCTATCCTCTCCCCCTCCTCATGCCTGTATGAGGGTGCTCCCCAACACACACACACACACACACACACACACACACACACACACACACACACAGTATACAATGATTTTCATGGTAAAAACTTGTACTTTATAAAAGTTTTTCTGATACTTATCTGTATTTTTGTCCCACCTCCCTTTCCTTTCAAACACTCTTATATACTCCCTCCTCCCTCATTTTCAAATTCATGGCTTCTTTGTTTTTATTAGTTGTTACTACATACATAAATGACTATGTACAAAGGGAGGCCTTGCACATGTTAGGTGAGTGCTCTACCACAGGGTTACATCCTCAGCACCCCTCCCACAGGGTTACATCCTCAGCACCCCTCCCACAGGGTTACATCCTCAGCCATCCCCCACCCCAACTTTTTGAGTCAGGGTCTTGTTTTATAGCCCAGTGTGGCTGTGAACTTCTCAAGTACTAGGATTGTAGATGAGGGTCACYATACCCAGTCAGATGGTAATGTTTTGTTTTGTTTTTAGTTTTATTTTCTTTGCTTGAAATTTGGCAACAAATCAATGTTTTGTTAAAGGAGGTAATAACCCCTTCTTGTTTCACTAGAACCACAATTATTCTCTATTATTTGGATTACAGGTACTTGTCAGAAAGTTAAGTTTCCATTTGATTACATCCAGATTTGCAGCTCTTTTGTGGTAGAGTAGGAAATGCTGACTCAAGGGGAAAGAAAGTGTGTGTGGGGGGGGGAGAGGGAGGGTAAAGGGAGGAAGAAGAAGGAGACATTTGGGGTGTCCTCTTAGCCTCACTTCCTGTACCATGATAAAACTTTATATTAAATACTAGTATCTCTTTTAAGAGATCAGCTTCAAAAACAAGGGGCCAGGACGCTTGGATGTAGGACACACTGTTAAGATAACTTAGGCAACTATCCTGAAGGTAATATTGTGCTTTTGCCTGCTTTCTGCTACAATTGATTATTTACTTTATTTTGGAGGTTTACATATATATGTGTTTTGTGCGTGTGTGTGTGTGTGTGTGTGTGTGTGTGTGTGTGTGTGTGTGT
>BDUI01001345.1:62816-73972 GCA_002335545.1 Apodemus speciosus
GACGAGGTGTTTAATTTTGATTGGGCATGTTAATTAGATGAGCCAAAGGGGCCTTTTGATTGCTGGGCTTCAATACTTTGATAGTTGGACCTTGGTAGTCAGTCTCGGAGGGGGGTGGGGAAGTGGCTATATAAGGGAGTAGACCTTGGAGGCTAGCTTTAGGAATGTAACCTAATGGGTTTTATCAAGGCAGAGGGAATCAGGGAGAAGGGCAAGGCCTGCCAAAGCCTTGTCCACCATGTTCAAGCTGGCCAGAGTCCYCTCCCCATGTAAACTCCAGGTGGGTGTGGATGCCTGACTATAATTCAAGCCCCCAAAGAGAGAGACATGGGATCCTCACAAGAAATTGGCTAGTGATTATCAGTGAGCTCTGGATTTGATTGAGAAACCCTGCCTCARTCAGTTGGAGGAATGGTCGAGGATCTGTGACATCAACCTTTGGCTTCCATGTATACATGCACACATGTACCTGCATATGTGCATGAGAACACATACAAAAAAATGAAAAAAGAAAAATCTATTCTATAGACATATTCATAGTGGTTATATGTTGTACACCTATGTACACACATATACACATTCCTCCAGATGTATTTTGTGTCTGGGTGTGTCTTTGTGTGTGTGTACAAAAGTTCAAACAACCTAACTTGCCATGAGCAAGACTCATTTAATTAATGAAAATGCACTCATTCCAAAAACTGTGTCAGAGGAGACAAACCAGTGAGAAACCTGCTTCTGTGAATACAGGTGGAGATCCATGATTTATCCCATGAGAAAACATGTAGCAGAAAAGTTATGCTATAATGTAAAATATGGATTACGCAGGCCCAGAGAGACAGGTCAGTGATTAAAAGTACATGTTGCTCTTGCAAAGGACCCAAGTTTGCCTTCCAGCATCTACATAAGACWACTCACAACCAATCGTAACTCCAGCTCTAGGAGATCTAATGTTCCTCTTCTGGCCTCCATGGGTACCTGTACTCATGTGCACATACTACACAGAGACACACAAAACRCACATAATTAAAAATAATATATATTATAAATAAAATAAAATATAGAAAATAAGAATGGATTTTCTTATACTACATGGACATGAGATTGCTTAGGTACATCAGTATGAACCCTCCAACACTACACCCATAGATGCAAATGCATAATTGTAAACATATTTAAAATACCTGGAAGAAACCCTGCCTCAATCAGTTGGAGGAATGGTCAAGGATCTGTGACATTAACCTTTGCCTATACTAACTATAAATCAAGACACCCAAGGTCCAGTGTTCCAAATGGGATGTGGGTGAATTGGCACTTTCTCTCTTTTCCCTGAAGAGATCCCCAGGCAGTTGGGAAACTGGAGTCTAACAGCATATWTGTGCACATGAAGAATGGRATGAAGGAAAAGAAGAAAGAGGGTGAGTGTCTCCAGGTCCCCATGAAACCCCAGGACACTCAGCACAATCTCACTTGTTGAATTCTTCTTTTCTGAACGAAGTGGCTCTTTTNGCTTTCTCCCTGAACAGCATAGAACAGGTACAGCATTCCAAGATCCAGCGAGGTGGGAGGGTGGGTGAAAGTATGGCTACTTCTATAGATATGTATATTTAATGTACCTGCTCACAATCTAGGGTACAGCCCTCACCACTAACTGGGTCTCTCATTCAGAGTCATAGCCTCTGCCTCTCAGCTCCTTCAGAATCCATGTCCTGGGGGATCCGTGTGACCAAAGCTGTAAGTACATCTATCACATGACTCTGTGTTGCTGCCAGGTCTCCCAMTGAAGGCAGAGTTGCTAGTCTCTCCTTATTTCAACGGGTCTATGATGGGGGTTGGGAGAAAGCAAGTTACAGCAAAAGCAAGCCAGTCAAATCTGAAATTAAGGTCAGACAGGCACCTGGAGATGTGGTTGCTGTCTTAGAACACTCTCCACCATGCTGTAGGGGAGACACAGCCATGAGAGAGGCCACATTTGAGCCTGGGATCTAAGCTGAACTAGCCCCTCACCCCCTCTATGAGTCTYTCCACATAGGTAAGCCCCACTCAGCCCTGTAGTAACCTGCATCACAGAGCAGGGAGCATGGCAAACAATTCTTCCATGCCTCTAGTTTGCTGTGTGCCAGCAGGAAATGGAGTGAACATGAGCTTCCTTTTTTTTGTATCTTGAGCCATAGCAGATACTTATTCATGTGCATTTATTGCATCCCACATATATCACGCCACACGGACAAAGACCACACATAGCCCATGCACTTCCACCACATGCCACACACTATACAAGTGGACAATAGATGCCATATACCACATACATATATACATACATACACATAGATACACACATATATACATATATATATACACCACATATCATATGCATACTACCTATCCTATTCACACATTATGTGTATACCATACATATACCATGTATGCCATACTTAAACCACATGTCATACACATCACAATGCATGAGTTACCATGTACTCGCCCACGTACATTTTGCATTCATTCACCACACCATGCACATCACACATTCCCATCACACACACACTGCACACAAGTGTGCATACATTTTCCCACACAGAGGCCTCTCCCGGCACACAGCTCTGTGTGAAACTCCACTATCTCCTATTCTGGTTTTGCTGGCCTGTCTGCTCTGCTACGTCATACCTCTTTGGCTCATACCTTTTGTTGGCCATGTACTACATGTAGCTATGTACTACATGGTAACTCAGGCACATAGGACAGTATACACAACCAATGTGCAGATCTTAATCAGAAAGCATAGTAAAGCTTTCTATGTAGTTTTGAACCTGTGAACCCRGAGTCTCAGGAAACCTGAGGCAGTAACTTGGAACATGAGTACGTTCAGTGCTACCCCTGAGCCTCRTCAAGGATAGTGGAGTCTTTTTGCCTGTAGAGGATGTCTCCTCTGGATGCTTCTGTGGATATGGCATTGGGAACAGTGTTCTAGTATACAATGCTTACAGCTCACCCTTGGTTCATAATGGAAGCCTGGCTAGACAGCTTTAACAGAAAGCAGCTTCTCAGTGGGCCTGAGAAGGCTTCCAGGAAGCTACAGGATCCGGCTAGAAGGAGAGAGGGACAGCTATGACCTTTTAAAGCCCAAGAGTTAGCAGTGGTGAGGTCTGTCTCTGCCACACGGCAGTGCCCACTGTCACCCAAGGACTTGCCGTTGACTGACCGACCACCATGGTGAGTTCAAGCGAGGAAGTGGTGAACTTTCAGGGTTTATTACTTAGATCGGGACTTTTAGATTGAAAACAGTATTGCAAGTGCTCAGACCACATCATAAGCCTGGATCTCTTCAGCTTCTGCTCTGTGTGGGGTGACTCAGCAAAGCTCCTCATGACTTCTGGACAAAACAACTCTGGCCTATCCCTCTTGACATAATCCTGGCCTTGTTGGGAGAGAAATGGCTCTGTGCAATACTCTGTAATATAAGAAGAATGGAGAAGTCTTGCTACAAGGCCCTGCTAGACTGGCTCAGAGACCCTTCACAGCCTCAAGAGAACCATAAAGAAAATGGGAAATAAAGAAAAAAATTCAAGGTGGGGACTTGGGTCCTGAGGGCTCTTAGGCTGCTGTGGCCACTCCTGCCCTGTGTGTTTTTCTCTTGGCCTCCAAGGTCTAGACTCATGTTACCCCAGGTGATACTGTCCCACTCATCTCCGTCATGGTTTCCCTCAGAGACTGAAGGCTGCTCTTTGGAAGCCAGCCAGCTCCTATCATGAGCATTTCTAATACACGAGGAAGGGGAAGGAAACACATAGGAAGCCTCGTGGATACACCAGTCATATTTGGATATTCAGTTATCCCAAGGTGTGCACAGAGTTTGCTTCCAAAACCAGAATCTGAGCATTCTTGAGCCTTACACACAATGAGCCAGAGATGCAAATAACCAACATGTTTGAAATTATGTCTTTATTGTTGATATTACCTTACTATAGTAATGGTTAATATTATCAACTGGACAGTTTATAAAATCACCTAAGAGACAAGCCTCCACACATGTGTGTGCGGGGTTATCTATTGGCTAATTGGGGTGGGGAAACTAACCTTAACTGTGGATGGTACCATTCCATGGGCTGAGATCCTAGGCTGCATAAAAAGAAGAAAGTGATCTGGGCACCCATGTTATCTCTGTCTCCTTCCTAACTGTGATAGACACGGGGTAACAAGCTGATTCAAGCCCCTACCATAAGAATTCCCCCACCACGATGGGCTGTAGTCTTAAAGTGTGAGCCAAAAGAAACTCTTCCTTAAGTTGCTTTTGCTACATCAAAGAGAAAAGTATCTAACACACAAATATAATATTTTCTAGTTCCAGGATACAAGAGCCACTTAGAAGCTGTYTCCATGAAAATGAATCTGGAATAATGAAGGACATGCCCTGAGAGTGGAAGAAGTTAGAGCTCACAAATCAGACAATGGAACAGCTGCAAAGTGCAGAGAAACAGAAGGCTGCACAGCAAAGGGAAGAGAGAAGACAGCGTCCGTCTTGGCCACAGGCAAGTGAGGCAGAAGCCTCATCCGAAAGGTATACCAGATGGCCCTGAGAAGAGGCTGCCGGTTTTATACTCTAGACAAGGACAAGGTTTTTATAAGCAAGTGTCCAGTCCAGTTGCACTTTCTGGTAAAATAGTGACTCCTTTATTACTCTCTGTGTCTCAGAGGGTATGACCAACGACATCTTCAGAGCATGCCTGTGTCATAAGACTGGGACACCCTGGAGGCCTGAGAACAAGGAACAGTCCCAACAAATAGGGACAAAAATGCAAAGAATCAATGAAACACAGAGCTGGTTCTTTGAGAAAATAAAGCAAGATCAACAATCCCTTGGCCAAGTTAACCAAAAATGGAAGGGATCCAAATTAACAAAATTAGAGATGAAGAAAGGAACAGTTCACTGGACACCGATGAAATCCAGAGAATTGTTGGAGAATGCTTTGGAAATGTGTATTTCCAAAGAGCTGGACAATCTACAAGAGATGAACAAGCCTCTGGACACGTGTGATCTACCAAAATTAAACCAACAGCATACCAACAAGTTCAACAGACCCATAAAAGCAACAAGATTGAAGCTGTAATAAAAAGCCTCCACATAAAGAAAGCCTAAAGCCAGGATGGACTCACTGCTGAATTCCATCAGAGGCTCAGTCAGTGTAAGCAGCCCGATACTCAAAGCAGATGAGAACACGTGAACAAACACACCTCACACCCACACACATCCATAGGTGCACGCACATACCCACATAGACATGCACACATAGAGGTACATGTGTACATAGGTACGTACCACACACATACACACACATAACAAACATAGATATAAAACTTGTCGATTAATTACCAGCAAACCAAACCTAACAGCACATCAGAAGGGTGTGGCCAAGATGGGTTGTTCTTTTTTTTCCCCCAAAGATACAAGGATGGTTCAAAATACACGAATCAATAAACAGAAGAACGCAGCACAAAAGTAGACATGAGGGCCGGGCGGTGGTGGCGCACGCCTGTAATCCCAGCACTCTGGGAGGCAGAGGCAGGCAGATTTCTGAGTTGAGGCCAGCCTGGTCTACAGAGTGAGTTCCAGGACAGCCAGGGCTACACAGAGAAACCCTGTCTTGGAAAAAAAAAGTAGACATGAGGACCAAAATCACATGATCGTCTTAGTCAATGCAGAAAAGGCTTTTTGACGGTGCTTTATGTCCTTGGAAGCAACTAGTAAAGGTCATATGCTGCACACCTGTAGGCAGAGTTCTAGTAAGTGGGGAAATCGGTATCTCTAAAATAAGAAGTGAGTGAAGGTGTTCACGCTCCTGATTACGTAACAATATTTGAAGCCTTAACTACACCCTTAAGAAGAAAGAACTCAGCAGAGGAATGGGAGATCATCACAAGCTTTAAATTATGCAGTTGTTTGGTTTTKTKTTTTTTTTTTTAAGTGGCAGGTTCTGGAACAGGAAACTGGGCTGTTGACTGCCCCAAGAGAACCAGTAGAGAGGTTGGCTTGAGCCGAGTGCCTGGAGATCCTGGAGGTCTATAGCAGCTGTGGCRGTACTGGCTCAGCCTGGGGACAGGGAAGGGGGATTTTTGAGGAGATGCTTTTTCCCACACAGTATCACTGGGTCCTGTGAGCTGCACCAGACCAGCAGCTGCTAACATGGGATCACCCTGGATCTGTGCTGTTTCAAGGCAGGGTTAGAACATCTGCTGTCTCAGCCAAGTACAGCTATAAGAAGTATATCAGAGGGTGGACAGAAGCCTTGTCACAGGAAGTTTCCACCTCAACTACAGATCCAAATAAACACAATTCCCAGGATAGACCCCAGGATACAGCTTGGAAGCCATGCATCTTCTGTGCTCACTGCAAGTTATCCACACATCATGCAAGCCCCCTCCCTGCTAGAACTACACAGTTCAGCCTCCAAAGTATTTTTCTTCCTTCCTCCAAGGCCCGGGCACTGTCTCAGCATCTTGATTTTGAGGAGGCATCTGGTTACATTGGAATAGTCACTGTGAAGGTCTGGCCACACCACAGTCTCAGTCTGCCAAGGAACCTATGAGAGTGGATATTGCCAGGGACCAATTGCTAGGAGCCAGCAATGGATGGGAAGGAAGGGCAGATATACCAGCTGCCTTCCGATGAGATTCCAGAAACCCAGCCTGGAAGGACAAAGCTGAGATCTGCCCTGCTCTCCCTCCCTCCTCTTCCCTGTCCCCTCCTTGACTTGGACTCCCCGGAGACCTCATGCATGACATAACTGCCAGACAGCAGCCTAGAGAAGCATTTTCTCACAGCAAAGGGTGGCTGACGTAGGTCCCTGTCCCCTCCTGGTCACTCTCCCCAGCTCCTCCCAGCCCACAACCAGCCTTTAGAATCATGGAGGGAGGCAGAGAGCCTATAAGTCTTGGGCAGTGTGATCATGTTCCCCAGTCGGTGTTCCCTGTAGTGACTAAACAAAGACAGTATGGCCACCTCTGGCTCACCAACTGGGGACCACYGCAGACACAAACTCTCACAGTCCAGCCTCCTACAACCCTCTCCTGAGGTCTYTTGGTTCCTTCACATCTGGGCACAGAGTCAGCCTTCGTTTGCCTTGCTTGACCTTATAAAGATGGAACTGGGATGCCGGGTCACACRGAGCATGTGCAGACACTTCCTGACCTAGCCCAGGGCTGAGCATCCAGCTCTGAGAGCACATGGAACAGGAGGTCGCTACGGGGTTCACGGTCCTGCCTGGCCATGGTGTCCGTCATTCATACGTAAGACTAGGTCCCTGTGGGTACAGCAAGCTTAATGGGGCTCGCTGTGGCTCGATGCCAAATCACACGCTGGGAATTCAGCACTGGATGTGGACCTTTCCACCTTCTGCCATGGGGTGRCACAGCACGAAGACCCTCCTCGCCAGAACCTAGAACAGTAAAAAACAATTCTCCATTCTTTATAAACTACCCTGTCCYGGGTGTTCTGTTACAGTATGACAAATGGACTAAGAACAGTGGTGTGGTGCCTTGCTGAGTCTGACGGAAGTGGTCTCCTTTCTCTGTATCCTCTTCCCCGGTAACACCACGCACGTCTTTTACTTCTGTTCTAGAAGAGCTGCAGTGCAGACATCTGTACCCTACAGTCAGCCTGCCCAACGGGCAGGGCTTCGGTAAAAGAAACTGTCACCGTGATAGCTGTGCACCAGCCAGAGGCTAATCTTTTCTGTGTCTTAAGCTTGTGGAAGCCAGAGAGGAAGCAGTCCCCCATCTCACAACTGAAGACAATCATAGCATTGAAAGTACCCCAAGGTGTCCTGGGGGAGACCCTAGGTGTCCTGGCCATGGGGACCGTCTGCCCTGTGTGTGCTCAGGCCCTCAGCTCCGCATCACCTGCCTAAGCTAAAGAGTCTCTTTTGCTCATGTTTACCTTGGTTTTTATGACTCCAGGTCTAGGAAGGGAAGGAGAGGAGGAGACATGGGGCAATACAACCTCTTCACCACAGACATAACCACTGTCCCCGCCATCCAAGGCCTGAGCAAAACAAGTCTCCCCCACCACACCGTGCTCCCCAGCCAAGCATGCTCATGTCTGGGAAAGGAATTCGTCTTTCGCAGAAGACATTAGCAAACACAGCCATAAACTTGGAATCCGCAGTCTGACATGTCAGAGGCTCAGAAGAGAGCCTTAACTCCTGTTAGCCACTCTAACCACGTCATCTCTTGAACATCCAGAATTGAAATGTGGCCGGCGATGGCTCGGTGCCCAACCCATTATGTGCAGACTTAAGCATCTGCGGCATGGTGTTTTCTCAATCAAACCTTTAAATCAAACCCAGTACACCGGATAGAAAGGCATCCAAGCTCTCTCTTGGGGCAGAAAATAAATACACCGCACACTTTTGAATTCCATCTATAAAGGGTATTGGGGTAATCTCTCAAGCGCCTGCTAATCTGTCAATCACATCTGAGAACTTGTAGCCGCTAACTCTAGTTGAGGCAATCTGAACAGGGATTCAGCAGACTGACCTGTGCCCAAAGCCAGAGATTAAGTACATGTGCAGTTTTGAGCTTCTCCATGTCTCAATGTTATTTGTGTATTTACCTACAAATGCTGAGCCCCTCTCAGACTTTAATCTGAGCTCTTTCTTCTATTATCTTATAAGGAAAACTTCACAACTTCCTGTTGTCCCACAATGGTGTATTTATACCTCACTCCATAAAACCAGTAGCTGGAGATGTACCTGTCACAAGCCAGATTCTGCAAAGACCAGGGAAACTAAGAAGTGTGCCTGTCCCCAAGGTGTCCGTAAACATAAGATCCGAAGGAACTCACTTCCTGTGGAAACAGCACAGGACTCGGTGACTCAGCGTGGTAGCAGCTTCTCCCTCTTCTAGTCCCTTGTGGGCTCGGGTAGGAGGAACCTACTCCACACAGATGCTCAAAGCCTCTGGGGCTGGCAGACATTTTGTTTTGTTTCATTCTTTTTTGTTTTGTTTTGCTTATGAGACAATATTCCCAACTCATGATCCCCCTGCCTCAGTTTCTTCTGTGCTGGAATTATAGGTGGGTGCCATAGCTGGCTTTCAGTCTCTCTTCATTAGACCCACAGATATAGGGAGGAGAGAACACAAGGGGAGATAGAGACCCAGTATTTAGGGACCGGCTACTCCCACCCACAACCGAGATGTAGACCTCAGCCCAGAGCCACACTGAGTGGCAGCTACAAGACCACTGTGCAGATTAGCTGATGTCCATGAAGGAAAAGGTAAAGAGAGAACGTGAACTCACACCAGGTGTGAACACCCTCCCACCAGGTATGAACATACCACTCACACTACATAGGAACTCAGCATTCATACCGCGCGCGTGTGCGTGTGCGTGTGCGTGTGTGTGTCTGTGTGTGTGCGAGCATACACTCTTACCTCCTGTAAACATACATGGATGACCTCTTACCACATGTGAACTGGTCACTCTCATACTCTCACACATCATGTTTGAACATGCCACTCGTGCCACATGTGTGTTGCATGTGAATACACACACTTCTACCATGTGTGAACTGGACATTTGTACTGCATGTGAGCACACACTCACCACATATGAACACTTACCACATGTGACCAAACACTCCCAYGGCTTGGGGGCACACACTCACAGTACATGTGGACACACCAGTCACAGGAGTCTAATGACCCCAGTCTGTACACAGAAGCCTTTGTCCTCTGTGCTGGTTCAACTGCCACTGAGGTCTTCACAGAAAAGCCTTCTTGCTCCTCAGACTCACAAACAAATTTAGAGAGCACATTTTTTAAAAAAGATTTATTTATATAATGTATGTGAGTACACTGTAGCTGTCTTCAGACACACCAGAAGAGGGCATCAGATCCCATTATAGATGGTTGTGAGCCACCATGTGGCTGCTAGGAATTGAACTCAGGACCTCTGGAAAAGCAATCAGTGCTCTTAACTGCTGAGCCATCTCTCCAGCCTCCACACATTTATTTTTAATCTTTTACCAACACAGCACAAATTGCAGAACAGGCAGATAAAGTAATTTCTCCATAGACAGTGTGAGATCGGTGTGTGTTTGTGTGTGTGTATGTATTTGTGTGTGTGTATGTGTGTATRTGTGTTGGTGTATACGTGTTTGATGTGTGTTTATGTGTATGGTGTGTGTGTGTATGAGTGCGGTGTGGTATGTGTATATATGTATGTGGTATGTGTGTATATATATGTGATATATGTATATGTATATGGTGTATGTGTATATGTGTGTAGTATGGTATGTGTGTAGTATGGTATGTGTATAAGTATATGGCATAAGTGTGTATATGTGTTTGGTGTGTATATGTGTATGGTGTATTGTGTATATGTGTATGGTGTGGTATGTGTGTATATATATGTGGCATGTGTATATGTGTATGGTATATGTGTGGTGTGTGTGTGTGTGTATGTGTTTATGTGTGTGTGTTACTCTAATGGACCTAGTCACTCAGTAATTGAGGCCACCCAGACAAGTGTGCAGTTCCCTGCAGACCAAATGTCAATATTTAAAGTTATTTCCCAGATGTCCAGACAAAGCCATAGCTCAAGCCTTTCTCTTGGTCTCAGTGCTGTTCTGAAGGGAAGAAGATGACATGGGGCCCAGTGTGTGCAGGAGGCAGGTAGATGTCTGTGCTGTAGCCAGCTGTGTCAAARACAGAATAAACACAACCAGACCTCAGCTGCTGCTGTCTAAATGGTCCGTGGGCCCACTGTATTCGTACAGGGTTGAAACTGAGAAAAGAAATATCTCTAGGCTGGCAGGCTTCTGACCACCTGCAATGTGTGATGGGTACTTTATTCATTCAGTAGGACACGGGTCCAGCTAGCAGGTTTCTATCAGCCTGAGAGCTAAGATTGCCCAACACAGTACAACATTCCTGGTCAGGGACAGTGGCTAGGAACTGAACCACCCTGAGCCTAGAGACTGGAAACAGAGCAGGAGGCATCTCAGGCAGTTTCTGGGGGTGGGGGTTTAAGTGGCTCATCCCCAATCTGGGCCCCCATGAAAGTGAAGCAACAGTCACTGAGATGGCAGATGATGCCCTACTGACCACACCCAGGCTGCCTAAGTGTCCCCATAGCGTGTTAATGGCATCTGGACCAAGAG